>LS533253.1:496730-524117 GCA_900490775.1 Pristionchus maxplancki
TATGGCCTATGAAACAACAATGGGTAAAATCAATCCCGCTCAATTTTTGCTCTAAGGGGTAAAAATGCATTGCGAATCGAATGGAAAAATAATATTTTTACACGGCGGCCAAAAATTTTTCACGACGTACAAAATAAAACTTTCGACCAAAATATTTTTTTTCACAGAAGAGATAGGCCTTCACTTTCTTCACAAAAAATGTTTGTCTCGTTGAGATCTACAAGATGGTATATAATTTGTAGGGGTTTGGAGCGCCATTCGCAAAATTGCATTTACCCCCTGGTAGGGTGGAGTATGCCACAGGGAATGGGGGGTTAGAGATACGGCTTCCTAAGGTCGATTTTCGAACTCTACGTGAAAAAGCACCCCTGGGGACATTTTTTGAGCATAGGTTAAAAAATCGTTGTACGGCCCTTTCTAAATTCTCTCGGATAGTCTCTGATAAGATCCCCCACCCTGATTGCCCCCGCTCAGGGAGTATTTTGGTCCCCGCGAACTCTCTTGGTTCCTGAATCCCCGGGGGAATCTCGACGCATTATCTGGTTTCTTTTCGCGGCGGAAGCGTACTTTGGCCCGCGAAACTTAGTGCACGAAATAGGGGTCGCGTGGGCTCGCTTGTCTGGACAGGAAAGGGAACTGAGATTTGAGAAGTTCAGAGCAATTTGAATTGAGATATGCGGCAGGACACGAAAAGAAGAGGCATCCAGCTAAGTTCATTACCGGCTCTTCTTACAGACTGCTGAAAGATGGGCTATGCTCAGCAGTTTTGTGGTAGCGATTAAAACTGGAGGTGGGAGGTAGAATAAGACTCAAGTAAGCATTGAAATTTCACTCCTAACTGCCCCTGAGGCTAAATACCACCTGTGCACCACCATTTACTCTTTCCATTTCGAGAAAAGCGTTGGTTAAATAAAGAGAAAAGTAAATACCTAAACGCTACAGATGTAAGACAAAAATGGCAAAAGTACAATGCCCCTCGGGGAATCGAACCCAGGGTTTCCGAATCTAGTTTTTCTCTCTCGGGTCCGAGTGCGCAATCAAATTTGCGAGCTAGACAAGAGCCTTAGACTGACCACAGTCCAACATGGGAAGTGTAGGTCATTTTCAGGGCAGGATTTGGTCTAAATGTCTTCGTTTTTATGCAGCGAATCTTGTTTTCGAGAACGCAAGAAGGAAGAAATCACCGGTTTGAGGCTGTTAATTTGCAGCAAAGATGCAACACAGAATTAGCGATTATGCTAGGAAGACGCAGTAAATAACAGTAAAGGTATGTAGTCGTGAACGCGAAGCCCAGTCTCCATTGTCTACTCCTCCTTTAGAGTGGCTTCGCTAGAAAAAAGGGTCGGTGTCTCTCGAGTTTACATTGTCTCTCGTTTTGCAGGGTTGGAAAAGAACACCAGAAGTTGACAGAGAAGCAGAGCGACTTTCGAAATGGTCGAATACCCGATGAGAGGTGGATAAAGGATGCGCAGAGGCAATAACAGAACAACGAAAGGTAAAGGCACGTCATGTTTGATTCTCTCCGTTCTGCACGAAATACGGGTAATCGCCTCTTCATTTCACACACTCTCTCACCGGTCAGAGATGAGAGAGAGTGCGCAAAATGAAGAGATTTCGAATTTTTTTTTTTCGTATTCCGAACACAAGCACGTTCTATCGACAGTGAAACAGTGCAAAATTAACCAACTAGATATGCTCGCTTGAGGCCACAGCTGTGCCCGTAACACAATACGCTGGAATAACCTATGAGAGCTACTCGCGAAAACACATGGAAATACGTACTTGGCTTGGTTATTTTTCGAAGAGGGTTGCGTGATACGACAATGTGATACACGTGAACATTAGACAAACCCAGACATGAGAATAATTCAAGCAGCAACTCTCCTACTTTCACATGCTCTCTAGCATCTCCACCTGGCGAGAGAACACGCAAAACGGAGAGAGTCCTTGAATATCCAGACCTAGACATGACAATAGAAGCCACGCGGTCGTCCTAAACGAAGATAAACGGGTGCAGTCTGCTCTAAGCGGCGAGAGAGTGTGTGAAATGGGGAGACAAAGCTACTCGCATTTGAATACTCCCTCGCACGAGGACAAACGAAGAATTGCCGCAATAAATGCCCAAGTAAAATCGTAAATCCATCTTTTTTATGCGGCAAGCATGGAAGAAGCAAAAATTATTCGCGCAATGCCCATAAAATGGAGGGTTTCTAGTCGCGGGAATTCGGGAAGAGACGGAAAAAGTTTGCCGAGCGCATTTGAAAGAATTCACGCGATTCGACGCAAGACTGAATAAATAGATGGATTCCGGGCATAGAGCAGAATTTGAGGATCTAAGTTGGGCGTTCTAGATGGAATGAATAAATGGATTCACTAAGATCCCCAACATCAAGGATCTAAGCTGTTAGTATTCTGAAAACCGGCGTGATCTCTCAAGAGTCAGAGTAGCGAGAATAGACAGCTTCGGTGTGAATAACCATTTTTCCAGCTAGACTGAAGTGTTTTCATCTACTGCTACATGAGATCGAAAGCAAGAAATGAAGCTGTTTTCCAGACTTCCTTATTGTTGCTAGCGATGGAAATTACAGGCTCAGCAGTAGTGATGACAATTCGGCACGCGCCTCTCTCGTTTAGAATGATCTCTCGCCGGTCAGAGAGACGAGAGAGTACGCAAAATGAGGAGAGACGAGTGCCGATTTGTCATCACTACTCAGCGTATCCGAAAGACTGGACTTGTTGCTAGAAAACTAACTCGTCTGGCTTCTCCGCACTCTCTCGTCAGTAGATCGGGCGAGAGAGTATGCAAAATGAAGAGACGGTGACTCGTATTTCGAGGTCTAGTGGCCACTTGAATATTAAAAAAATCTGAGGCGTGAACAGTGAAACAGCGCTTGAATATTCATATGGAAGTGATGTAACGGAAAGCAGAAACAGATGAGGCGGCAACATGATTGATGGGCACGAGAGAGAAGGAGAATTTGTCCCACTCTCTCCATTTCGCACGCTCTCTCGTCGGTCAGAGCGGGAAAAGCGCGAAACTAAAGGAAGAAGGTTATAAGAAATCCGTCGAATTCAATAATAATAGAGTAGGAAACATAGAATGTATCCAGACAGAAGAAAGCGTTCTAACAAGGAGGAAAGTAGCGCAAAATTGGCAGCGTTAGAGGAGCAAAGGGGAGGAGAGATGAGGAACGCGCACTCTTTCTTCTGCGTGATCTCTCATCTGCTCTGACTGGCGAGAGAGCAGGTGGAATGGAGAGAGCGTACTTCATCTCGGGAAGAAGGGATGAGGAATCGCATTTGGGGCAAGAACGGGATGAAACAATGAGATGAGAGGGCATCGGGCCGTGCTCTTAGGGTTGTCCGTCTCCTCATTTCACATACTCTCTCATCAGTCAGAGATACGAGAGAGCACGATAAATGAAGAGACGATTACCCGTATTTCGAACTACTCTCGACAAGGGTTGTCCGTCTCTTCATTTCGCGTGCTCTCTCGCAAGTCAGAGATACGAGAGAGCACGAGAAATGAAGAGACGATTACCCGTATTTCGAACTCTACTCTCGACAAGGGTTGTCCGTCTCCTCACTTTGCGTGCTCTCTCGCAAGTCAGAGATACGAGAGAGCACGAGAAATGAAGAGACGATTACCCGTATTTCGAACTCTAGAAATGCGATTGAGCATGAGACGGTTGTTTGATGCTGATGTGGCGCCCACTCAATCAAAATATGAAACATGTCAGAATGACGGGGTCAGACAACGAAGTCATGAAGTGAGGGGTCACCAAAAATTCTTGTCAACCCAGCAGTTGTCTGACTATTGCTGATGAGAGTGACTGAAATTCGACCTTCCGAAGACTTGAGATTCCCTGACTCTCTCATTTCGCAACGCTCTCTCGTTGCTATGACCGTCTAGAGAGCAAGGGAATTGAAGAGAATCCGACTTGGATTTCAAGTGACGGAAATATCTAGGGGGAATGGTGTGAACTTACGTGGGCTGGATGATCCTAGACTATATTGTTTGCCCTTAGAGCATAAATAATAATCGGCAATGGGTGATGCTATTGATACTTAGAAAATGCGGGGGTTCAAATAATGTGGACTAATTTTGTCTAGACTCTGTATTAGTAATGGACGGCTTGAGCGAATAGGAAAGAGTTCTTGCAAAGCGAAGAAAAATATCTGAATTCAAGGAAATAAATCAAAAGCCACGTTCAGCACAGCAAATAGTGACGAAATTCGATTGCGCGACGTCAATCCTGGAGATGATTCGATAACGGCACTCGACGAACAATCTTCCTGCTTTCTCCATTGGACATGGTCGGTTAGAAGAGAATATCCTTGAATTTCCAGACCTAGACATGACCATAACACTGCTCGAACTACAAGTCTCACACTCTCTATCAAGCACGAAAAGCTGCAAAATTTTGGATCATTGCTCCTTGTGATTTTTCTGATAATATCAGCGCTAGCAGCTACTTGCGACGTAATTGCATAGCTCGGCGCCCCTGTAGTTATCAGCGTAGCGACAATTAGAAAATGAATTTCAGCTACACTCGGATTTGAACTTTCGAGCTTGATAGAGAGAATGGAGAGACAGAGCGAACGGTGTTATTGTCATGTCTAGGTCTGGTTATTCAAGGACTCCTTGAATATCCAGAGCTAGACATGCCCTTTCCGTGTGTTTTCCAAACTTTTCTTTTAAAAGGGCGCGGCTAATGGTGTTGTGTTCTTCGGTGAAGCTAAAATACGGGTCGTGACTTGTCATCTCTTTTCGGAGAGGCAGAAAGGGCGGGGAATGAGGAAATGAGGAGACTTGTGCTTCAACTATTTCGAACGAAGCGCGTATTCCTGCACAAACTGGAGTTGCATTTCCATTACTGGCAAAAGAGTAAAATCAAGGGACGGCTGCTCATAGTTCTGACTAAGAATTAGAAATTCGGCTCGCCATCACTTCATTTCGCACACTCTCTCGCTTCTCTGACCGCTGAGAGAGTACGCAGAATGAAGAGGTTATCCTTATTTCTAGTTCTGACTCGGTAGAGACCAGGCACCACCAGACAAATTAGTCATGCAATCTGTAAAAGGACCACAAGATAAGGACAGGGGGGGGGTATAGTTCAAAACATGACACTGTAGAGAACCAAAAATCAGATCGTACGATCAATTGTTCGTGTTAGGAATGGCTTCACAAGAAGTCGTCTCTTCATTTCGCGTACTCTCTCACCGGTAAGAGATGCGATAGAGCGTGCAGAATGAAGAGAGTCATTTCTTGCCAAGCCATCTCTAATTCGCATGCTTCAACAAGAAAGGTTGGAAGAAGAAGAAGTGAGGAGAGTAATCAAATTGCTCGCATCGAAGTGTTTCTATTCAAGGAGAAGAAGCAAAAAAGCAGATTGCCTCTGGAATAGACTCTCCTCGTTTCGCACGCTCTCTAGTTTCTCTGACCGCCGAGAGAGCTCAGAAGTAGAAGAGGGCTGTCAGAGGAGCGAAGTCTCTTGGTCCTGCACGCTATCTGTCGGTCAAAGAAAGAGGGGGGAATAGGGACTCTCCTTTTTTCCTGTTCGCACTCTAGTTTGGAAGCGGAAACTTGGTTAGATGAAAGAGTGGGGGCTGCTGAAGTTCACGACAATCGAATTTGATGCATGTTCAAGTGTTTCCAAATGTACCTAACACGTGGTTGCAAGGTAAATTGGCTCAGTGGCTTGACTGATGTTTATGTTGTATACCAAATAATGTGAGGAACAAATAACGGAGAAAATGTCTGGAATGGACAATTGAATGGTTCGTCGTAGATTTGCGATGAGGCGACTAATTTATGTGAAAACGAATCAAATAATTCTCAAATAGACAGCTGGATTGCTTTCTTTGCCGCATTGGAGAGGAATGACTGGACGTCGTGGAGTTGGTCGTTGGGCGCCTGTTTGAGGCAGAAGAGGAATCTGAAATTGTGATTAAAAATATTTAATATTATATTTTTATTTTATTTTCAGTTTGAATCAGCATCCCAGTGCTTATGTTTTATGTTCTGAAGTGTATCCCACCCTAGTGAGTCTAAAGTCCAAGTTTGAACCCCCGGAGACCATTTTGAGCTACTGTGCCACCCCATGTACGTTCATACGGAGAACGCGTTTTAACAATAAGATTAGTTTCATTTCGAGTAGTAAATTCCGAATTCACAGACAAGTGTGCAAATCAGTATCTATTGGTGTAGTTAGTGATGCTTATTTATTTCTTGGAGTGAGTGATGAATTCTGTAGTCAAAGGTGTAGCGAATGATGCTTTTCGTATCCCATCCCAAAGCAAATGATCGATTCTGTAGCCAGAGTTGTAGTGAATGAAGGATTCCGTAGTCTAATGTAGAGCATAATCTAACGAATGGTGGATTCAGTATCTTCTTGTGTAGTGAATGATGTATTTCGTATTCTAAGATGTAGTGCACGAAGAAAAGTGTGACTTCTAGAGGAATGAATGTGGAGAATCGTATCCTATTCTGGACTGAATGAAGAATTTCGTATCTAATAGTCTGTGAATCGGCTAGCTTGGTCACAATTTTTGTTTTGGGCCATCATAGTACACAAAATGAGAATGGTGGTCATCGTTCTCACTTGTTGAGATCTTCCCGATTCGCATCCAGTCCGTTGCCCAATTCAACGCGTTGATCGAGTACGGGATAACCTGAAATTGCAGAGTTCGAAATACGGGTAATCGTCTCTTCATTTCACACACTCTCTCGCCGGTCAGAGAGAAAAATTGAAAAAATTGTATACCGAATGATGAAAAAATCGCCATTAGATATGATTATTAGATCAGATGCTACAGGCTCTCTGGGTTGAAATAAGTAAAAAGATACTGCATACCTGAGATTACACACATTCGTGATACATTCCCAGCACGGTCGACGATGGACGATTCGAAGGTCTGCCGACGGTCCTCGGGAAGAACCTAAAGGATTTATGATGCTTAAAGATACTTTATTAAACATTTAAAAATTCCAGAGCTGTCTTAAGAAATCACCTGGATTTGTAAGCATTTTGTCGAACTAAAAAAGCCTTTAAACTAACCTTCTCCGCATTTTCATCCACCGACATGGCCAGCACCCAGTCCTTCACTGCCTCCACCTCGTCGCGCTGAGTTATTAATTATTAATTAATATTAATCATTAAAATATAATTAATTAATAACCCCAATGGACAGCTCGCGCGGAAGAGGGATCTCGAGAGGGATGTCCGTGCCCTGCAATGATTATACTATGACTTACTCAAGATCCAAGATAACCAAATTGAGAGTTCGCTAGAGCGTCTAAAATACCTGTTTGAAGAATTTGTAACGAGATTTTTCAAAGATTCTCAAACAAACGGCAATTGTAGCGGAATTTTAATTCGTAACAATAGAATGAGCGAGTAATACCTCAAAGATGCTGGAATCGACCATCGCGGGGTTGTCCTCGTCGATGGCTTCGACTAGGTCGAGAAAGTGGTTGAGAAGGACGAAACCGACGTTCTTGTAGTTGTCAAGTTCCTGGAAATTTTTAGCACTCTTGGTTCGACTCCCGGCCAGTGCATAATGTTTTTTGCTGTTTTGTGACTAATCGATTTGATTACCCTGGCAGCAATTCCGGCTTCATAGAAGAGTCGATCGGCCGGAATGAGGTCGGAGTAACTATAATTAACTTATTTGTACTAATTAATTAATTTAATTTAATTTAATAAAGAATTAGTACCGTAGCAAAGCGAACTGCTGCCGAAGCCGCAGGTTCTGCGTTTCTGGCGAGAACTGCAATATTTGTGCTAATTAGTTATCGTGAGAATATAATCAGTTCCGGTAGTGCCGAATTCGGTTCCGGTCGTTTGAAAACGAAAGTGGGCGGAGTCAGCACTCGCGTTGCGTTTTCTGGCTCCGCCCACTTTCGTTTTGCTGAGTCTTTGGCTTGTTTTTTGCATTTATTTTTGCCTAACAACATAAAAACAAAGCCGTAATCGCGGAGGCAGTCGATAAAACAAGTCGCGAGAACGTGTGACCGAAACAGCGATTAAAGCGTTCCGGGGCGCCCAGATAGGAAGGTGGGCGGAGTCTGCTGCTAAACACAGAACTTTTGCTAAACACCGTAGTGACTTTGCTGAGCATTCGAAACGCACGATAACTAATTAATTAAACTAATAATTAAACAATAAATACCTCCGCAGTGCCGAGCGCGACATGGAACGCCATGAAGTGTGCGGCCCAGAGCGAGCGAGAGAATTCCTGAGAAACCGTTAATTAGAAACGGGTAAATGTCCAGGAATCGCTATCCTTTGTATGGTTATTTACAAATGATCAGCTTCTTTCAGTGGGTGGTGAAATGTGAAAATTTCGAAATGTTTTTAACGTTTTGGTTCAGTAAACCAACAATAAGCGAAGACGTCTGCGTGTCCTGCAGTCCTTCAACGACGGCGAGCATCAGATTGCGAACGAGAGCGAGTCGATGGTACTCCTCGAGGGGAGAGGAGGCCGGGGACTGGATTACCTGGAATCAAAACATTGTGAAATGGTCAAAAAAGGTACACCTTGAGGGCAGAAAAGACGGGGTTATTTGAATATTGTAAAAAAAAAGATGGGTTATCTTAACGATTACCTCATCGAAGATCTTGAGATACGTGTTGAACACTTCTTCGTTTGAGCAGATGCCGAATTTGAGGAAGACCTGCAATGCAATTTGTACATTTCTTGACATCTTGAGATGTAGTCAATCTTTGCTATCACTAATTTGAGGAATGATATGTCTCTCTCATTTCGCAATGCTCTCGCTTCTCTGATCGACGAGAGAGCAGCGCGAAATGAGAGAGTCAGCTCACTAATTTCAAAAATGAACCTCGATCGCCCTTTCGATCTCTCCATTGTTCACCAGTAGTCCAGTATACATGGCAACGTACTTCTCGAGCAGCGGCTTGTGCTGAGAAGAAAACAAGTAAATTCAAAGCCACAACTGATTCAATAATTATATTTGCCCTCAGACATGAAGATGACATCGTAGTTTGTTCAGAGACTGCATTTTCTTCCCAACTAGCCACTCCCCTAAGTATAAGCACCTTCATTCACCCTTTTTCTCACCTTCTGTTTCATCGCCGTCTCCAGTGCCTTCTCCCACTGGCCTCTCTCAATCAGAAGATCGATGGCAGCGATGACGTCAACGTCGATGAGCTCGCCCACGTTGCCTGAGGCAAAGATTATTCCCGCCATTAAAGTCTCCTCCGCACACTTTTCCACGGATCGTATCGAAAACTTCGTATTCGATCGTTTGACGCCACGTTAATGACCGAAACAAATGTTCAAGTCGATTAGACCTCAGAGAAAATGCGGGAATTCAAGTGTGAATTATTGTGTGGCTAAAGATAAATGATAAAAGTGATCTGACCCTCGCTCTTCAGACTCTCCTTGTACGCCGCGTCCACCTCTGCAGCCATGGCTGGCATGAGTTCCAGTGCTATCTTAAAGTTATAAATTACAGCCGACCGTTCATTCTTTGTTGAAGAAATATGTTTCATGTCAAAGACACCATCAATTTTTGTATAGGAACACACGAAAAATTGATCGATTAAAAATCAACTGACCGCCTTGGCCTTGCCCCACTGCCTCGCTCGACACAGTGCCATGATTGCCTCGCGATGCTCGCCGAGGGCGATGTGCACCTGTAAATGTTGTAAGGGTAAGGTAAAGATGACCCCGTAAATCGTCTTGCCTAGGCACTTGCCTCCTGCGGGGAGCCACGGCTAGGCCAGATTTCATAAATTCACAATATTCCCGCACACAACTCACCAGATTTCATAAATATGCGAAAATATTGTGAGTTTTTTTAAAATCTGATGAATTCATGTCTAATCACTATAACAAGCAATGTTAGCGGGACCAATGACTTGTTTGTACACTAATGCTCACCTCAGCCGCCTTCTCACTGCACTCGGCGGCCTCGAGTGAGGAGAGGAGCACGTCGATCAACTGCTGATTCCTGTCGGGACCGAGGAGGAACTTGATCGTGATGTCAGCGGCCTGTGAATGAATTGCTGGATGTGAACCAAGAGATATCACAAATTTACAAAAAGGTGATCATCGAGTTTCTGAAAAATTTGCAAAAGCTTAGCAGTTTTGTCACATTCTTTCTTTTTCGTCCCGAATTACGCTCGAATCATTTCAAAAATGTGATATCGTGTTATCGTGTATTCGAACCTTGATCGCGCACTGCCGTATGAGTGCGGTGTTCTCCGTTGATTGCGGGTTGACCTGGAATTATAGAGCGTAAATAGTTTTGATAATGATTAAAAGTACAAAACCGATTCTCACCATTTCCACCCAATGCGTGCTCGGTTCGGAACGGTTGACAAACAATATCACAACCACAACACACCTTGAGATAAGCAGCTGCAGCCCTCAGATACTCTCCATTCGCCTCCCACTCCCTTCCTTGGACGACGAAGGAGTCGACACCGCGAGCGCCTCCTCGAAGCTCGGCCTCGTCCAGGTTTTTCTGCGAAATATTTGATGACGAAATTCGTTCAAAATGGTAAATTGGTACAAGATGCGACACCGATAAATCTTGTATTGTATTGTTCAAAAATACTCGGAATGGCGAATATGGATTTTTGTGTGTAACGGCGATCACCAGGTTCATCTAGATAATTGAATTAGAAACTCGAAGTAATGAGACGGAAAAATGAGACGTAATAATGAGACGGAAAAAGGGGAAGCGCACTTTAAGTATCGAGAAACTCGTACCTGGAGGGTTTCGATCTGTCCCGGGGCATACTCCTTCGCTATTCGCATCGCCTCCGCCCACATTTGGCGGTTCGTGTAGAAACTGACCGAATTTAATGATAAATCCGTAATTTCTCAGTTTTTCAGTAAAATCTAGATAAAATTCGTGTAAAACAAAAGAAAATGTTATGGACTATCGCATATTTTTTCTGTCATAGAAAGCTATTTTCTGAGATTGTGACTGGAGAACAAGAATGAGAACGTACTCAAGAATGGCCAACGGCTTGTTGGCACGGAGAAGGAAGCTCTCCATTCTGAAATTAATTTTCTTCAATCATTGCACTAATCGAGCATACAAGCAATTGAGAAAGGTTCAAAGAATAATGATAGGGAAAAATATTTTTTCCGCGTGATTAGCACGCTGTCACTTCACGTTCAAATAATGCCCTGAAACGGAAATAAAGAATACCTGGTGAAGTCGTTGGCCTCCATTGCCTCTCTCGCTTGCTCATCATAGACGAGATTGAGCAGATCGGGCGCGTGAGCTCTGAAGGCCGGAATATGGTTAAGAGTGGACCGGAATAATCAGAAGATCGTTTTTCAGACAGCATAATAAATCGTGGCCACTCAGTATAGAAAACAGAATATAGACAGCAAGAGAAGCGATAAAGCAAGGAAGGTCGGAATATTGTTATCAGTGGACCGGAATAATCAACGGATCCTTAGAAGAAGCAGTAAGAGAAGGGAGAGAGCAGGGAAAAGTGAGTGAGTCGGACAAAAAAAGAATAATACGTTGCAATTTCCTCAGCGCGATGCCAGTCCTTGTCCTCGATCCACATCTTGACCGCCTCGGCGGGAGCGCCTGAACATTGGATTTATCAGCACGATACTTGGAAGGAACTCTCAGAAATCGACGACAGCTACAACAAAACACGATAGTATTGAAGAGTCTCGTAAGGATCGTGAGGACTTCGCAAGAAATCGTCTCTTCATTTTGCACACTCTCTCACCGGTCAGAGAATGCGAGAGAGAATGCGAAATGAAGAGACGCTTACCCGTATTTCAAATTCTAGTAAGCATTTACCTCCCTCGATGTAGTGCCTCGACGCCTCGTCGAAGTTGCCCTCGTCCTCGTTGTGAGCGCCGTAGAGTCGATGAACCTGATTTATTATTTAAATTATTAATATATATGATGATAATAAAATAAAGAACTTACATCAGAAAGCTTGTCCTTGGCTCCGGTTTTCGCCAAGTCGAATGCGAAATCGAAATCGCTGAAAAAAAGACCGCTCATCCGTCATCCTTGATGATTATTTCATTCTAAATTGGTGAATATTATAGCTCGAAACACTAGTCGCCGTCTCTACATTCTCCACGCTCTCTCGCCAGTCGACCGGGCGAGAGAGTGTGTGAAATGAAGAGACGGTGATTCGCATTTTGAGCACTAGAGCTCACCCCGACTCGCAAGCGATTGCGATCGCCTGGTTGAGGAAGCCCAGCTTGTTGAGCAGTGTCACTGCTGCACCACCGCCCGTGGACTTGGCCCATTCGTAGCCGATCTGAATGATTGGGTTTTTTTAAAAGAAATAATAATAAAATTATAATATTTACGCGCTAATAATCTTTAAAATTATAATATTTACGTACCCGCTCCACGTTCTTCTGACTGCCGGAGGAGACTGCTAGGCTGTAAAGGTATTATTTAAATTGAGTTTTATTAAATATTTATTAATAATAAGACAAACCGATGCGCATCGCTGAACTGCCCGCGCGATTTGTACATTGTAATGGCGGCCTCGTAATCTCCCGCCTGAAAACGTAGAATTTATAAACATTTTCTGCACATTTTGATCCAGTTATTGAATAATTGTCATCCGATTAACATCGAAAGTGCTGGGTGATAAGGTGCAGTCATATTCCCACCTTAATATATGCCTCCTCGGCCGCTCGTAGTTCCCCATCGGCCTCGAGTGACGCGCCCAGCTCTTTGTGCACGTCCTGTACAGTACGTGCTAATCGCCTCATGCATGTGCAGACGCCGCGGTCCGCCGCAGACCGCGGATTCCGCGGATTCATTTAGCTCAAATTTGAGTAACGTACATGCTTCGAAATTGTGATTTTCGTGTTCTTTAGATGATTTCCGACTTATATGGCTAGTTTCTGAAATTTTAAAAATTTGTTTGCCAGAGTGGGAAATAATTTTCTAAAAATTCTGACCCGCCGAACTCAAGTTGACCCGGTTGAACTAACTCACTAATCGACTTTCTGAGAAGGTATCGTCATCTACAGCATGTCTACACAACTCAGGGGTGTCAAATTCACGAAAATATGTGCAAGTTCAACTGGGTCAACTTGAGTTCGGCAGGTCAGAATTTTTAGAAAAATATTTCCCACTCGGGCAAACAATTTTTTAAAATTTCAGAAACTAGCCAAATAGGTCGTAAATCATCTGAAGAACACGAAAATCACAATATCGAAGCATGTACATTACTCATTTTCGAGCTAAATGAATTCGCGGTCTGCGGCGGACCGCAGCGTCTGCACATGCATGAGGCGATTAGCACGCACTGTACATGGTTTTATTCTATTTTTCTATTTATTTACTAATTCATGACAGCCATTACAATCCATTTCCCAACTTTAGCTCAGTACTCGTATGTGCTGTTGCAGTTTCGTTTTTTTTATCACGCCTCCCACCTAAGAATCAACTCAGAATCAACTCAGAATGGCTCGTCAGCGAGTTATTTTCTATATCCGGTTAGGTGAGAGGCGTGATATCATTTTTGGTAGTGTTGGGGATAGAATTAGATTGAAACTCACCCTATTCCCATCGTATCCTAAACTTCAGCCACTACATTGAGTCGTCAATTAGACGACGTTCATTCGCTAACAAGAATATTCGTATTTATTCTGGTGGATTTTTAATTGAGCTTGAATGCTTACCATGACCCTATCCCCATCGTACTTCTCCGTGAGTCTCACGACATCGTCACTTCGTCCCGCCGCCCGATACATGTCGATCGCCCGTCGAGCGTCGCCAATTGCGAGGAATAACTGAGTAAATGTAAGTAAAAGCATTTTTAAATTAATTATGACATTAAAATGTCATAATTACCTTCTGAAAATTATCAAATACTCTTGCAAACGATTGATACACTTTAGAAGGAATTTTTAGGAAATAAAAAAAAAGAAAAAAAGTGTAAATGAAGATGAAATTGATTATTCAACCTGTTCCGCCTCGGCAAGCATCCCGTTGCTCTCCATATCCTCAGCCTTCTGGAGATAGAGACGAGTCGTGTCCTCTTTGCCGAGAAACTCGGCGGAGAGCTGGAAAACAATTCATGACTTAGTTTCTTGTTTCTTTTTCAAAATGATTGATAAGAAACGTGATATTATGACAAATTCCGGATAAATGTTGCGTTACCCGATATCCCTCGGCCCACTTCCCAGCCCGTAGGTACATCTGAATTGCTGATTGATGCGCATCTGCTTCGATGAAGTACCGCTCAGCGCGCTGAAATATTCCTTTTATGTATTTGACTAGATTTGTAGCTTTGACTCTTAGGCATTCTCGCGATCTTGCATCTTACTCACCACTCTCCGCGATATTTTTTTTGGTGATATTTAACATTGTAAGTATAAAGCGGGTGGCTCATGACTAACGAGATAGTCGTAAATTGTAAAAAAAAAGTTAATAGTGAATAAAAAGTCGCACATCATAATCGCCACTGTCCGCATAATATCCGGCAATGTCCTCGTAGAAGCGACGAGCCACCGTCTGGTCTTGGATGGCATCCACGATTTGGACGGCCTGTAAATAAAGGATTTATTTTATTTGTCTGAATTTTTTTTTTTCTTTTTTAGTTCTTTACGATAATTTTATGCTGAAAGATGAACCCGATTGAACTCCTTGGCGCGAATGGCTGCCTCCACGGCCTTCACGTTCTGACTCGCTTCTGCAATAGACAATTACCATTTGGACTCGCGGAAAGCACAGAATGCCCCTCTGATACCCCATCTTCTCATCTGACTTCAATCGTCTGGCATTTCAAATATGTATGTATGTTTGAAAGACACAGAACTTTCAGAATGTTCACGGTTGAAGCAAGAATTCGACTCACCGATATCTATGTTATAGTGACTGATTGCGGCTTCATGTTTGCCCTCTTTGGTCATTATATTTTTACCACACTTATCATTTTTCACTATATATGTACTCCCTATCTTCATCCGATTTTGTGAGACAAGGGGGAAGAATCGATTCGAAACGACTCACCGACATAGTGACTGATGGCGGCCTCGTGCTTGCCTTCCTTGGACAGAGCGTCGCCCCACTCCTCCTCTAACTCAACGACTCGCTGAGGATACTGGACACGGGCGAGCTGTAATTTCCAGATTTTACTTGAAAGTGGACAAAGAAAGGAGAAAATGTGTCAATTCTGCATCGATTGTTTACAATAAGACCATGAAATAAAAGACCTGAATTGCTTGAGTGTACGCCTTTCCATTCTTGTAGCTCTCCAATGCGCGAGTGAAATCGTGCAGTTTCTCGAAAAGAGACCCGGCCTGAAATTTTTCAAGTTATTCTCATGTAATTTAAACGATTGTACATACTATGAATTTAGCACATTTCATCGCGGGGGTGAATCCAAACGATGTAGCTCACCTTGTCGAACTGTCTGTTCTTCAGCAGTGAGATGGCGACGCTCTGCGCGAGTTGCTCGTCTCCGAGGAGGTCCTCGTCGTGGAGGACCAGTCTGAAATTTTTAAAATATTTTTATCTGTATTTTTAAAAGGGAAGCTTATGAAAATGCTAGCGGTCAGACAAACGCAGACACACAGAGGCCGTTCTGTATTATACGCAGACACACACACAGAGGCAGCTCCACATTATACGCAAACACACACAGAGGCAGCTCCACATTATACGCAAACACACACACAGAGGCCGTTCTACATTATTAATAGTACCTGAGTGCCTGCGCAGGCTGATTGGCCTTGAGGTAGAGCTGCACGGCGGCGGCACGATTGCCCTCGGCCACTTTCAGCTGCAATTATTTTTATTTTAATAAGCTCATTCCGCGAGACGTTAATCTGCTTCATATACAGTCTGGCCAGACGTACATCCGTGTGTCACATTTGGCTTTCAGAACTAATCTGTGAATATTTTTCCAAAGAAATGTTATAAATGAATCCATTTTAGCGAAGGAACGATTTGAACCATTCTGCGACTATACTAAGGAGCTCCAGATGAAGACATACGAGTATGAACTAGAACCATGTAAAATCGCACCGATTCGTTCCTTTTGGGAGGAACAGAGTCAGATTCTGGAGAAATCGAGAAACGTCACAACCAGTTTTGGATTAATTCGCAGTGTGTATGACTCCGGCAAAGAGTATACCAGCATTGACATCAGTATTATCAGAAAGGAATGAAAATGTTCGGCACTGAAAATGTTTGATTGTTTTCAATTAATTCAAATAACGTATCGCAGCATTGTATTTTAAACATGGCACTTCCTATTTTTGTGTAAATGGATTTTCAATAAGATCTGCAGTTTGTTGTTTCACCGACTAGATAACATGGACAAAGAAACGGACGGAGCCGCGCATTAATATCAATTTACAATTCACCTCTGCAGCCTTTCCATCCTGCCCCGTGTCCGCGAGCGATCGATAGTACGTAGCCTTGAGCTGCTCGTAACCGGTGTAGTTCTGCAACAGCATCGTGATTACAGTAACCGATTGATTGCGCAGGGCGGTCGTGGTGGGAGTCCATAACATTTACGGACATTGAGTCAATATTGGAAAATATAAATAAAATACCGTAGCCTTGGCGAGCTCCAATGCATCGTCCCACTTGTGCAGTGTCTGGTACATCTTGACTGCGTCCTCCACGTTGTTCTGCGATTATTTTTATTTTTGTTGTTGTTGTTGTTGTTGTTGTTTTTCATGTTATAGAAACCGAATTCGTATTGAATTGGCTCGAGGTAGTAAAAAAGTGCGAACCTGTTCGAGGTAGATGTTCTCGGCTTCCTTGTAGCGCTTGCTCAGCTTGGCGATGTTGGCTCGAACTCCTGAAGCATTTATTTTCTTTCCTCGCAACGTCGATGCGAAACAATGAGCAGGGGCCACAAGCCCACTTTACATGGACATGATTCTCTCAAAAAAAAGATGATATCCGCGTTCCACCTTTCGGGTCCTAACTATGAGAGAGCATGCGAATGGTTCCCTATTCAAACACAATACAATTTATGTGTCGCTTTCTGGTCGCTAATGGGATGTCAGAGAGCCGTTCTTCACATTTCGAAATTGTGTGAAAACAAAGTGTGAAACTCACGAGAATCCGCCGTTCCATCGCCCCCAATCTTCTCAGCCCCTTCAGCTGCCAGCTCTATTGTTTGCTGAATTTTATTTGTTTTTTAAGCATTTTTTTATGTTATTATTATTTTTGAAGCCATAAAGAACTCAGAGAAGGACTCCTAGCCAATGAAAGATATTTCAACACTAGGAGGCTATAAATTCGTATCTTCTCTTTTTGTTCTTGGTAATGGTTAACTTTAGTGCGATGTATCCAAATGCCCTACGCCCACTCTGAAAATTTGGCATTTTGCTAGAAACTTTCAGGAGAAGATTTCAGGAAGTATTATGGATGTTTGTAGACCCTCGCCTGCAGCAAATTGACCCTGGCCATATCTCCGATGGCCGCGTAGCATCTCTGCGCGATGAGCAATTTGCCCTGTCCGAGGGCCATCTCGCCCACCTGACGCCACATCGAGTATCTGGGAAAGGGTATCTTTGATCTTTGGACTTAGAACTTTGATTTTTGGGAATTCATGAAATTATTAAAACTAAAATAAGATGGCGTACGTGTCGCTGACGTCGCCGCGGACCTTCTCCAGGAATGAAACAGCGCGCTCGAAGTCGAGATTCTCGAGGGCTGTGGCTGAATATCTAGTTGCCAAATAATTTCGAAAATCGATTTTTTCTTTTCAATTTTTAACGTTCTCGAGAATTGAAATTGCGTACCAAATTCGATCTGCGTGTTGTCCAGTTCGTAGGCGACTTTCGCACTGCTTTCCTGCAAGAAAACAAGTCTGCAAAAAACAAAAACAAGCTTTTTCTTCCTATTCGTCCTGAAAAGCTTCAATTCGATTCAATACTTATAATAAATTCCGTTATGGAGACGGTACAGCATGATTGGTGAGCATTGAAACGGAGGTTTGTCGAAGGTGTCGATCGAAGATGGCGATAAGTTTCTGACCTGAACGATGACTTCCGTCCTGTCTGAATCCCTCAATACCGCCTCGACGTCGCCCTTGATGGACACGGTGGTGACCTGGTCGGGATGGTCCGGGTTGTACCTGCGACATAGCTCGTACTTTCCCTCTCTTTAATGCCCCTTCATAGTCGACAAAGGCTGATGAATCACTCTCTTCATTCATCGCACTGACTCGTCGGTCGGCCGGCTGACATGTGAGAGAGTACGTAGAATGAAGAGAGTAATCCAGCTTTTGTAAACTATGAATGGGCATAGCCTATGCATCCTTGCGTGACAGCTGTTAAACTGCTAAACAACGGTAGAATATCCTATCAGTTATCACGAATTCCCTAGTTCTAAATGATGCCCTGAATTTGTCTCCTCCTATTCCTTAACTCACCAAACATGCAACGAGTCGCCACTCTGCGCGACGATGACGTCACTCGTGGGCACCCACTGACAGTACGTGCAGAAGGCCAGGAGATTGGACTGCTTGAGGTCGGCGCCTCTGGAATAAAGGTATCAATCTATCTAGTTTGGTTTTTTCACGCAAGGCGGGCTGTGTTAGCAAAGGAATCAATATTCTGTTAGTAATTGTGTATGTATGACGTCATCATGAAGTCCAAAATTAGATTGCGATGGCAAGAAACTCCTCTGGAATGGCAGAGGAATCAATGTTCTGGCAATAGAGCTCGAAATACTAGTCACCGTGTCTTCATTTTCCGTACTCTCTCGTCGGTACACCGGGCGAGGGAATGTGCAAAATGAAGAGACGGTGACCCGTATGTCGAGGTCTACCTGTTACCTATGGCGTATGTATGACGTCATCATGACAAAAAAGGGCAAGAAAGTGGGAAAACGTACACTAGATCGACGAGATGCACACGCTGTCGCTTGTCGCGGAAGAGAAGCTTGCGACCGGTCTCGTTCAACTGCAAATACTCATGATTAGCTTCTAAATTTGTGGGTGGAGTCAGGGGCAAGGGGTTCTCATGGATGAAACTGATAACGAATGCAGACCTCAAGCCAGTCGATCGAATTTCCGTGTGAAATGGTGTGTTCCTGAGAGCCCGTATTGAGGTCCACTGAAGAAATCAAATTGACAGACGGACAGATGGACGGACAAACACATAAAAACATCACTGACTAATCGCTATAGTGCTCGGGTCGAGGAGGTACGCGATCTTCTTCGATGGATCTTCGCCCTGCAAATTGATTTTATCTGCTTTTAAAATAATAATAAAAAAACTCTCCCCACTTAAGTGAAAAATGAAAAACAGTACCCTGACGCCCCTCTCAGCCAGTCGAATGGAGATGAGATGGGGACTGGTCAGCTCGGTGCGGATCCATCCGACGGGACCATCGGTACCATATCTGTATTGTTTAGGGTATTGATGGTACCAGGCAAATGAATTTGATCCAATTTGTGCTGGACCACATAGAAAACTGAGAATTTGCGATATTTGATGTCGTTGCTGTCAATATAATTGGTCAAAGGCGAGAGCCAGAATTACTCACTCGACAATGGTGATCTCGCCAACGTTGACGATCAGACAGACGTTCGCGTTGTCGAAGTAGAATCTGGAAATAATTTTTAATTATTTTAATTATTTAAATAAAATAAAGAAGTTGACGCACTTCTCATTGCCGCCACTGGTCCACTCGATCTCGGAGAAGCGGCCCTGAAAGATTTATTTTATAAAAATTGGAATGCCTCTGCATTTCGACAGTCCCACATAACCAGGCAACAATATAAACTGTAACAAATTGTGCCTCAAATGAGGGTGGTCATCCATTTATCTAGTTTTTTCTGACATGTAATTAAAATTATAAGTCACGAAATACTAGTGAAGTGGAAAAGATACACTGCATGAAGGTAAAAGGTAAACCAAGGAGATGTTTAAGATGGTTTGTGAAACGAAGAGACAACGACCCGTAGCTCGAACAACGAACCTGATCCAGCTCCGCGACGAGCAGCGTGTTTGCTGTGTAGCCGACGACGAATCGGTCCTCGCCCATCATCTGAATTTCGAAATTCGCCGTCTCTCCATTTCACACGCTCTCTAGTCAATCAGACGGAGTGAGGGAGCGCATGGAATGGAGAGAGTCGATCTACACGCTTGATGCGTTCGTTATTGAACTATCTCAGGCAATAGGCTTGATTTACCGCCGATATTTGACAAATGAGAACATGCCTTTATCTCATCAATCTGTTGTTCTCTGTGAGATAGGAGACTTTGCGATCAAACACACCTACTCAAACAACCGACACATTGCTATTTTTTCAATCTGCATTATTATCATCACCTTGATTAGAATTCGATCGAAATACGGGTAATCGTCTCTTCATTTCACACACTCTCTCATCGGCCAGAGAGTGTGTAAAATGAAGAGACGATTACCCGTATTTCGAACTCAAACCTTTATCTCATCAATGGGCAGTCCCTTCCTCGACAGCAGGCTCGTCCTCTGGTCAGTGGTCACGTCACGAATGAGCACGTGAGAGGGAGAGACGTACCTGAAGTCATATCGTTGCTAAATCCCGCAAGTCTTGAGACGGAATCGAGGAATTAACGGAACGAATAATATCGTGTCTGCTCTCGCGCTTCTCTCACCGATGAGAAAGAAAATGAAAAGCTATTGGTTCCGGATTCAGAAAGAGAGAGAAACAGTTCTAAATCTGAATTGTTCTCTAGAGTTCAAAATACGGGTAATCGTCTCTTCATTTTGCACACACTCTCATCGGTCACAGAGGCGAGAGTGTGCAAAGTGAAGAGACGATTACCCGTATTTCGAAGCCTACTGTGCTCACGTCGTTTCGAATCTCGATCGCAGCATCTTTCTCTTCAAACAGCAGTCGATAGCGAAGACGCCGCCGCACAGAGTGCCCTGCAATGATTGTATCGGTGCTAAATCCCGCAAGTGTTGAGGTGGAATCGAGGAGAGGTAGCGGAACGGGAAATTCCAATCGATTTAATTTTCCCTTGCCGTACACCGTCGATTTTTCCGACTTCTTGGATTTACCGTATTCCCTTCAAGATCACTTGTAACCTCCTTTACCGTACTCCTCCTGGCAGGCAACTATCGATTTTCCAACAGTTCGCGATCGGATTACCGTACTCCTTACAGTACCTACCGTATTCCCTTCAAGATTCCTCTATCGATTTTTCTACAGTATCCATAGTCTACAGTACTCACCGCATAGACCGTAGACCCGTCCGCTTTCCATGCCAGGGATGAGATCGTATAGAGATTCTCGATCTCGAGAGGGGTTCCCTCCTCGAAATTGCCCCTCTTCGAGTTCCATGAGAAGAGGCGCAGTCTGAACAGTGCTCTCTTCGTTTCGCATGCTATCTCGCGTGTTCTGACTGGCTCGAATATGCTGGAAATCGAGAGACACTGAATATGGATCACTTTCTCAATTGCCTTGAAACCATTGATTCTCACAATTCTAACGTGTTTAGGTTTGATCGCTTCAGAAACGCAATCTCAGTAACAAGGTAGCCTGCAAATCAAGAGGATTATAGCTTCAGTGACCTACCGATTACTGAACAACAGTCTTCGCGAATCATCAATTTCCATCCTCCATTACCCCATTCTTCTTCCCATCCCTCTCGACTAATCCCTCCCTCTCCCTCCACCTCTCCAGTCAAAACGCGCTAATCACCCCCAAATGGACTCATTCCTCCCTCCTTTGCCTATGCAGAGCGGCCCGGCGCGCCCTATATAAGCCGCCCTTCCTCCCTCCTCCTCACACCTTCGTCGTCTCTCGGAGAACCAGTCAGGTATGTGACCCGCCCGCACTATTCCCTGACCCACCGCACCCCTTACAGTATGCCTCTCGCCGTCGAACCCGCCGCCGGAACCGTCGCCGCTGCCGGAGGCGTCATCACACACACCATCACCAACTCCGAGGCCGGCAAGGTCGTCTTCAAGGTACGGTACCGCCCCCCCCCCTGGTCCCTGGTACCGAGCCCCTGGTACCATACCGAACCCCAGGCTCTGGCCCCTTACTCATCCTACCGTATCCCCGCTGTGCCCCAGACCCCGCACCCTCTTATGGTGCCCAAAGCTACAGTACCCCCGATTGCAGGTCAAGTCCTCCAACAACAACGAGTACCGCCTCAAGCCCGTGTTCGGCTTCATCGACGCCGGCGCCACCGCTCAGGTCGAGGTCACCAGACTGGTGAGTTGCCCCTCTGACCCACCGAACTCCGCCCCGACCCAGCTCTTGACCTACCGTAACCCTGCCCCCATCTCAGGCCGGCCCTCCCAAGGACGACAAGCTCGTCATCCAGTTCGCGCCCGCCCCCGAGGGAGCCGCCGACCCCCAGGAGGCCTTCAAGGTATACTGTAGTTCGGCCGGTCAGATCATCGATCATGGCTCTGACCCAGCGGACCATACCGTAACCCAATCAATTGCAGGGTCTGACCCCGGCCGGAGACGTGACGGTGCCCATCAAGGCGGAGTAGATCAAGCGAGGCTGCTCCCTCTCGTCTCTCTCCATTTCCCATGCTATCTCGCCGTCTCTGACGTGCGAGAGAGCGCGTCCCTCCGATAAAAGGAACCCCCCGCGAGATAATCTAAGATGATATGAATTATAACATCTGATCTTTGATCTCTGTTGACACATGGTAGCAGGGAGAGGGGATGGGGATTGGGTGGGCTTCGTTGAATCTCTTCTTGTCTTCGTCGTCTAATGATTGCCTTCTGCTCTTTTCTTGATGTTTCTATCTATTTCTTTCTCACTTGTTCAGTATGCAGCCTACTGTATGCTCTCTTATCCCCTTTTTCATCATTGCTCTTTCCTTTTTCTCATTTCTACTCTTTCTTGTATCTTGTTTTCTCTCAGTTCATGTCGTTTTCTAGTGCTCTCCAGTTCAATCTTCTATCAAGTTTGCCCCATTCTCGTGCTCAACTAGTGAATTCTTTTAGTTTCCGTACCTTGCAAGAATCGATTTGGTCCTACCGTACTCACCGATCGAAGGATCCCGCCACGAAGTTCTGTCCGGTCGGATCGGCGATGATGGCTGAGAACTCCCTCTCGTCGACAGAAGAGAAGTCAAAGGTCTGCTGCACGATGCCGTTCTCTGCAAGGTACTGTATGTAAGGGGTACGGTAGTTCAGGATTACGGCAGACCAAGTGGAAGGTAGGTATGGCCTACGGCATATACATAAGAGACGAATCGCGAGAGAATCACCCATTTCCGAACCCGCTGTGCGATCTGCCAAAAGTTTTTCCTACCACCCCCCAAAGTTAACCCAAGGTACTTCGAACGATGCTCTTTCAAACTGCGCTTCACGAATTTTGATATCGGGTCTAATTTTCGCAATACGAAAGATCAAAGATCAAGTATACAACAGGTTTTCGCAAAATGCTCGTCACGGAAATGACCATAACTCGGCTCAAAATAAAGATATTAACTCGATCTAAGTCGCATTAGAGAGATAAAAGATCGGACAACATTTCATAACACTGAAATACCCTCTGGCCAATGAAAATGCCATCTGGCCAACGGGTGGGTACCAAGATGGTGCCATCCTGGGGATACCGATTTGGGGGGAAAGTGACCATGTTTTTTTCAAAGCACCTACGTATATCTAAGAAATCACCAAAAATCAGAAAATTCTGAGAGGGGAAAAAAAATGGGGGCGCACTTTTGTCCGCCGGCTCAAAAATGAGTTTCGGAAAAAGTCTCGATAAGCACTCCATTTCATCACAGATGTGCTCAAAGTTATTGAATACTATTAGAAACGTTCAAAAAATTTCATTGGAGCACTCTACAGGTCCATTAAAGGGAGAAAAATCGATATTCTGACCCATGGTGACCTACATTTTCAAAGTGCTCTGAATTATCATCCATCCAACTTTCTAGTGTTTTTAAAAGTGTCCTAGGGGTACTTTTTTACGTAGAACTCGAAAATCGACCTTAAGAAGTGGTACGTTCAAACCCGACCCAGACCCCATGGTACCCACTCCGGAACCAGGGGGTATGTGGTACCTCGGGAATTTTTTCTCAAACCTATACATGCGATACTGAATATTTTAGATCTCGACGATGAACATTTTCTGTGAAGAATGTTAAGGTCTAACTCTTCTTAGAAAAAAGTTGCATAGGTCGGAAGAATTTCACAGTGAAATTTTCGGATCGCTGTAAGATCGGAATTTCGATACTTACCGTTGATTTTTGTGTCAGAAATAATCAATCTGATTCATAATAATAATTCCAGAAAGTTAGATGAGGATTGGACAAAAATAAAATTTTTGACTTTTTTCAAATTCAGATTTTTTTCGAAAAAATATTTTTTCTCTCAAAATGTCCCAAACGTTCCAAAAACTTTATTTATGATCAGTTAAGTAATTTCCAATCGAAAACACGATGATTTGGGTAGAAAATCCGATCTTACAGTGATCCGAAAATTTCATTGTGAAATTTTTCCGACCTATGCAACTTTTTTCTAAGAAGAGTTAGGCCTTAACTTTCTTCACAGAAAATGTTCATCTCGTCGAGATCTACAATATTCACTATCGCATGTATAGGTTTGAGAAAAAATTCCCGAGGTACCCCATACCCCCTGGTTCCGGAGTGGGTACCATGGGGTCTGGGTCGGGTTTGATGTTACCACTTCCTAAGGTCGATTTTCGAGTTCTACGTAAAAATGTACCCCTAGAGCACTTTTAAAAACACTAGAATGTTGAATGGGCTCTGATTCAGAGCACTTTGAAAATGTAGGTCACCATGGATCAGAATATCGATTTTTCTCCCTTTAATGGACCTGTAGAGTGCTCCAATGAAATTTTTTGAACGTTTCTAATAGTATTCAATAACTTTGAGCACATCTGTGATGAAATGGAGTGCTTATCGAGACGTTTTCCGAAACTCATTTTTGAGCCGGCGGACAAAAGTGCGCCCCCCATTTTTTTCCCCTCTCAGAATTTTCTGATTTTTTGTGATTTCTTAGACATATGTAGGTGCTTTGAAAAAAACATGGTCACTTTCCCCCCAAATGGGTATCCCCAGGATGGCACCATCTTGGTACCCACCCGTTGGCCAGAGGGCATTTTCATTGGCCAGAGGGTATTTCAGTGTTACGAAATGTTGTCCGATCTTTTATCTCTCAAATGCAACTTAGATCGACTTAATATCTCTATTTTGAGCCGAGTTATGGTCATTTCCGTGACGAGCATTTTGCGAAAACCTGTTGTATACTTGATCTTTGATCTTTCGTATTGCGAAATTTAGACCCGATATCAAAATTCGTGAAGCGCAGTTTCAAAGAGCATCGTTCGAAGTACCTTGGGGGGGGTGGTAGGAAAACCTTTTGGCGGATCGCACAGTGGTGGGTGACTCTCTGGCGATTCGCCTCATAAGGAGCACGATGAACATTTGGTAGGTTTTGAATTGGGTATGGTGTAACGCTGCGTACGATAGATCAGGGTTGCTTTAAAATCGACGTAATGTGAGTATGTAAAGACGGTATGTAAAGACTACTGTAATCATGGTGTACTGTAGATATGGGGTACGGTAGCGTGCGGATCGATAACTGAACTGCCTCACCCGAGTAGCACATGATCCTCCTGTCCGCTCCCCCCGCAACGATGGCGTGAGCAGTGAAGGCTATGGCGTAGGCTGTACAGGAGTGGGAGCACAGTTTCTCCTGGGAATCAATTACGGTAGGTATGGGCTATGGTAGGTAAGGATTAGGGGGAACTATTAATTGAGGCGACTATGACGATTTATTTAGTGTTCGTACCTGCGCTTTGCTGGCGAAGTTGTAGAGGATGAGAGAGCCGTCGACGTGAGAGGAAACGAAGGAAGTGCGCTTGGGACTGAAGAATACAGGAATCGTTGACTCTCATCGATCATCTTCCCAATGCAATGTGATGGTGATTTCGTAGCGTTTTGTACAGGAAGTCGGTGTCACTCTACTCATTACTCTGACCCATTTCGATTGGTCAATGGTCAGAATAAGATTCTTCATTGCTCACCTCGTAGCTATGGCGATCACACCCATCTCCGTCTTGTAGAGAGACGCGCATTTGTTCTGCTTGAGAAGTCCGACGCGCATCTGGAAAACAATCAAGTTTTCAGACTCTTCGATCAGTTCTACACTATGCGCCTTATTTTTTTCCGTAAACCTCGCTCTTCATCCATCAGCCCAATCAGCACTTTGTCATCAAGGATACTGGGTATATTCCATTGGAGCACCCTAATTGTGTGCCCTAATTTTCATGAAACTGTGAATTTCAAACGTTTTTGTGAAGAGTTTTGCAAGAAACTCGAACCTTTCCATCAATCAACCCGATCAGCACTTTGTCATCGAACGGCCATGCCAGAGCAGTGACAGCGCCCATCTGCACCAGCTTGTTCGTGATCACCTTCTTCTCGTTCCTGCATTAAAGTCAGTAGTCGATATACGGTTGGCGAGAGAGCGTGCGAAAGCGGGAGAGTGTTCACCATTCGGCGCCGATTTGGACCAAACAAACCAGTTATCGATCAACAGATCCCTAAAAGCACGGTATCCTCACCAATCGGCGCCGATTTTGTACACGAAGACGACGTTGTCGGACTGGCCGACTGCGAGGGAGGCCGAGTCGGGAGAGAAGGCGAGGGAGAGCACGATGTAACTGCTGGAAAATTGACCATTTTCGATAGTTTCTTCCAAAATTTGAGTCGGCTATCGTCTAAATCCGATCATAGAAGGCGATAGAGCATGCGAAAATGAGAGAGTCGTAAAAAAATGTGCACAGCTCTGATCTAAATGGTCCATTTTCTGATCATATCTGATATCTCACCGTTTGCTGTACTTGGCATCGACGGGTTTCGTAGAGAAGCGATCGCGCTGTGTACCCTGAAGATGATGATAATTAGAATTCGAATGGATGGATGGTGGTGTTGTTCTAGACTCTTTTCTACACAAGATGGATGCTTTTTCATAAAAAAACACGACACGATGCAATGATGATCATAAATAACTTGTGTTATTTACCAGTTTTCCGATTACCGGATGATTTTGATTTACCATCCCCTGACCCAATGACATTCTGGGAACGAAGATCCAAATCCCTCCTTCTTGATTGTACCTCCCGCAGGCCCATTGCCTTGATGGCAGGATAAATATGAAATATGAAATACATAAATCTCACCTTCTCATCAAACAGCACTATAGACCTATCGTCAACCACGGCTGCCATCTTGTTCATGTTGGGAGAGGCCGCCATGGCACGGACGGGCACCATCCGCTCCTTTAAATTATTAATTATTAATTATTAATTTAAAATTATTGATTATCCAAGCAATTTTTCAATTAAAAAGGTTCATTTTCAATTGATTCCAGTAGGGGATAATGGTATCCGAGTCGAAAATTTCCTGAAAAAAGGAAAAGGACAGACCTGCGG
>LS533253.1:524217-548841 GCA_900490775.1 Pristionchus maxplancki
TGGGGGGGGGGGTGGGGAGATGGGGGGAGGGGAGAGGTAATGGTCACTCTCTCATCTCTGCAAAGAACATACAACAACACATAAATCAAAGAATCTGGCGTTTCATGTATTGGATCCTAGCCATCACATCATCCAGGAAAAGGAGAGGAGGGGAGATGGGGAGAGGGAGGGAGGGGGAGCTAATGGTCACTCTCTCCTTTAGCTAGAAGAATGATCAGAAAATAAGGACAATGGATGTACCATTGATTGTCTACCCTGTCGACCTGTGATGATAACGATGGGGGCTGTGGAGATGGGGAGTTCTGGGCACTTGTCGAGTTCCCCGAAAGAATGATTAAGTTTCACTCATTAATGAAATGGGATTCACTAACGTAGGGTTGATGGTCGAAGGTGGATGGAGGGTATGCTATACTAGATTTTCTTCCGGGGAACACCAAAAGTACCGAGTTCTGTGCAAAATAATCTTGATGAATAGGAAAACAACAACAAAAACTGATGTTGCATTCGTTTGTATTGCGTTGTACGAGCAATAAATTCGAGATGCACTTTCATTTCCAATCATTTATCAGGGCCTTCGGCCATCATCATCAAGCTCGAACGAGAAATATCAGCGGGTCAATTGAAATTTATGAGATCAATTCGAAACTAGGCAAGCCGTTGAGAGGGTTGACGTTGGCTCTCCTCGTTTTGCACGCTCTCTCGTCGGTTAGACAAAGAGAAAGGATGATTTTCGAAAATGTGGAGGCGAGATAGCACGCGAAACGAGGAGAGTCGGTCCCGGAGGGATCACCAGAGTGAGGTGTGCCCGAAGTCGCGGGTGTTCTTGCGGCCTTGCGGCGTGTCCGGCGCGTAGTTGGGCCTGAAACTGGAGAGCTGTGCGGGACCCGACAGGGAATTGATCGAGTCCGGGTCTCATAGACCAGGAAGTTGACTATGAAATTCCAAATGGTTCCAGTTCGGACAGATCTGTTTCCTAGTTTCTCATCGGCAATAGCATGGCAGGATGCCAAAATGTTGCCTCGTTTGTCAGATTTTGCTGTAGAGAATGGACAGGGGGTCCGCTAGGATCGGCAACCAACCTGGCGGCAACAGGCGCGGTGCCATGAATGATGCCCGAGGCGGAGTCGGCACGATGCGAGTAGGCATGGCGGGGACTGGCCTGAATGGAAGGACTATCGCATCAATACAGTGCAATGCAATATTTATCAGTGTCACTTTCTGGGCGCTGATCAAGAGGGGGTGTCAGAGGGCTGCTCTTCACATTTCGAAAAAGTCATTTTGAGGGTTCTCAGGTCAGGGGACTGGTCTTCTTCCTTTGTTGAACAGAAAACCAAATGTACCGATACGCTGTTGCTGCGACTGCCGGGTCGGCTGTTGGCTGCAGAGACCTTCTGCGACAGCGGCTGCATCTGCGATTTTTGTTATTATTTTGAAAAACAAAAAAATAACAACAACAACAACAACAACAACAACAACAACAACAACAACAACACAAAACCTACATTGAAGCTGTGTCTGTCCGACCCGTTGCTGCGCGGGAGATGATCATCGAAGAAGGGAGGGAAGACGACGAAGTTGGTCGATTGCCAGACCTGATAAAAAATCTACCATAGAATTGCTGACGAATCGCCCAAGTTTTTGAACATTTTCTTCCCACTACCGATCTCGGCATTGGGCGCAATTTTTCAGATGACAAAGAGTTTCAGATAGGCAGAATTGCCGGATCTGCCAATGAATCAAGAAGCAATTTCGGAAAAAAATACCGGAACCTTCTCTCAAAAGAATGAGCGCATATTTTCGAGAAGCGTATGACAACCCTACAGTATCTAGAAGTTACAGTACCTTTGGTTTAAAGGTTTAAAAGTTCCATACCGGATCCCTCATCTCGTAGTGTTTCTGTATGAAGCAGAGGAAGGCATCAGATGGTCGGTCGATGGCTACTTGGTACGGTTGAAGGACTTCTTCCTACAATGAGCTGATTATTATACTATTACCTTCTGTGTTTTCAATTTTGACACAAGAATTTGAAACAAGTTAGTGCACTCGAAAATTGCCTCGGAATATCTATTCTTGACGATAGTTGGGTTAAGGGGAAACATGTAATGTGAGGAATGTGTGTTTGTTCCTACCGTATCCGAACTCTACCGTAAGATCTCACCACGAGCATAGCGTCAAATATGACGTGGCCGAATCCCTGACGCTGCTTCGATTCGTGAACGAAGAAGTCCAGCACGCAAAGAGCATCGGCCTGTAGAAAAGCGAGTTTGAGCGACACCCTCTCGATTTTGCACACTCTCTCGCCAACCCTAGATGTCGGAATGGTCGGAAAGAAATAACATGCGGAACGGTTTATAAATTCCCCAACCTCATAGTGTTCCTGCTTCTGATTGAGCAGGAAGAGTCGTTTTCTGCCCACTTTGAGCATGCCGATGATTATGGAGCAGTTTCTGAAGAGATAATCGATATTTTGTTGTTGTTTTGTTGTTTTGAGCTGTTATTGTTGTTGTTTTGATCAATAACAACTCACTCCTTCTCTGGGTGCTTCTCCCATAGCAGATACAGGTGCTGTTCATCATCAGAATCGAGCAGTTTCTCGTACGAAGTGAGCTGACGACGCAGTTTCTGCGCCTGCAATGGGAACGTTGACGCAGATTCGGTGTCAGACAAAATAAAGTCAGTTATCGATCGCTTGCGATTACTGTAGGCTACAGTACCTGGGTGGACAGTGCGCCCATGTGATCGATAGTCCACTGCAGCGCCCAGCAGCGACGCGGATGGTGTCGTTGCAGGGTGAGTTGATCAATTCTACAGTAAAATTATCGATTTTTTGGGCCACTCTCTCGTTTTTGCACGCTATCTCGCTCTGTCAAAATAAATTCTGAACTCACTTTGCAACGCCTTCAGTGAGCATGCCCGTGAAGTCGAAGGCCACTTCCATTTGTGCTAAAAATATATTTTAGTTAATTACTTCAGTTAATTAAGAGCGTGACACATCAACTGGTGGGAAGGATCCTGGGAAGCTGGAGGGTAGATAATGAGAAAAAACAGATGCGCAGAAAGATAGTGACAATAAAGGCCAGCAAATGCATGGGCATTCATCCATAAAATAGCGAATCGAGTCTTATACGGGGGACAAAAAGCAAGAGTCGCTTCATGCCGCACAGTCTCTCGCCGGTCAGAGAAACGAGAGAGCATGGGGAATGGCGAGAATCGGTTCGCTACAGCTGAAAACGCAAGAGAATAGGGGCGGCCAAGGTTATTCATTTCAAAAGGAATAATCAAGTAATGGAAGAAACCATTCTGGACCTCTCATTTTGCGGTGCTCTCTTGTCTTTCTCACAGGGAATTTGGGGTGGGTCTTCTTAGCCACTGGCATGAAAAAGGCATGAATAGCGATGCAACTTTCGCAATCGCAAGAAAGGAAAGGATAAGTGGGGTATCGCGTGTTTGGGTTCACTCTCGATATCCCAATCAGAGGTGCTCCTTTTGACCCTGACCGTGGAACAATTCAGGGAAACGCCTTTTCTAACCGTTAATTCCAGTTTCTAGGACGAAAAGTGCTGATTTGAGATGCAGATTTCTCAATTCTCCTCTTCGAACAAAGAACAGTTTACACAAAGAGCGATTTCTCAACGGAGAGGAGTGTAAACACTGCAAAATCTCAGCATGCAACATTAGTTAGCCTTCAGAAACATCAAATTTAGCAGCGATTCTAATAGATAGTGGATGAGTATTTGAGCAAACTTAGTAAAGTAAACAACGAAAATGCTTTGAAATGAGTGGCTGGAAAGGTCGAGCAATTATTCTACTCTCCCGCTCTCTCGCTGCTCCATGCTCTTTCGCTGTCTCTAACCGACGAGAGAGCAGGCGCGATGAAGAGAGTCAAAAGAGGCGAAACGTATCGACGGGGGAAGAGAGCCAAAGAAGGCGAATGAATGTGCTGGGAGCTTTCTCTCCTCCATGGTCTCTCTCGCTCTCCTCTCCCGCCACACTCTCTCGCTCCTCCTTTCTCTATCTGCACTCTCTCGACCCCGCCCGATCTCTCACAAGAAGCCCCGATTGTCCATGCTTCCGCTGAAGAGAGACGCTCTCTGGTCGGTAAGAGTAGGCGAGAGAGCGTGCGAGATGGAGAGAGCGTCCCTGGTGACCTCTTATTTTGATCTGTCCTTCTGTCATCCTTGAGTGCGCCCGCTGTCGCAGTGCGAGGATGGAGCGATGGTCTCTCCATTTTGCACGCTCTCTAACTTTGCTCTGACCGATGAGAGAGCGTGTGGAATGGAGAGAGTGAGAGCTTCGGTTCTCAGACCAATTATCTCGGCCGGCCCGCGTTCTATCGCTCTATCTCGGAAGCATTCACTCGCCTGAGAATAACATAGATGAAAGAGCAGCTAGTGAAGGATTGGGCAGCTCTGGTTTCTGCCAACCACTAGGTAACCACTATCCCAACCACTGGGCAGGCCACCTAGTGGTTGGCAGAAATCAGACCAGTTGGAACAGAAATCTACCTGCTATCTAGTAAAATCTGGCAGAACGCAACCATTTTGCGAGTAGCAGATGTTTGGCAGCTGCTCCCTGTACATAGAGCAAGGAAATAATGTGACCCAAAAATAATTTATCGCAACAAGAAAAAAGAGAGTGAAGACTTCCTAACGACGCTTCTGCTTCTTGGAAGCGCCAGAGTCCTGCTTGCCTGAAAGATTTATGATAATTTTTTTATTCGGTCCTAATTCTAACTGAGAAATCACGACAAGAGCATTACAACCGGATATGGGAACGGTTTTGTGGTTGGTTCAGCCATCCGAAATGGCGGTCATTCAGTAAACAGGTCCAAATCGAGAAGCCACAGTAAACTACCGTACTCCAGAGCAACAGTACCCTACACCAGAGCACCCGTTGCCCAAATATACAGTAACCTACCCCAGAAGACGAAGTTGAGGAAGACAGCGACGGAGATGTCGAAGAGGTAGAGGAAGACAACGAGGAAGATGACGACCGCCCACCTGGAATGATCTGTCTCTCTCACTTTTCCATGCTCTCTCGCTTCTCTAACCGACGAGAGAGTATTACGAAATAGAGTCAGAACATTCCTCTTCATTTTGCAAGATCTGATTCAATCTGCGAGAGAGAAAGGTTGTGAAGTTCTGTTGACTTTTTTCACATGGATCTGTTCAGAAACTGTTCGTTCCTTGAGATAACAGGGCTTCAAAGAGATCAAAGATTTTCAAGTCAATGAATTCGATACCATTCGAGATTGAGCAGGTCGAAGATCGGGTACAGCCAGTAGCCCTCGAAGTGGCGAACGGAGAACACTCTGGAAAAGCCGTTTTCACTCTCTCCGTTTCCCATGCTCTCTCGTCTATCGTTATCTAGGTTCTACAGTACCGTAACCTACAGTAATCTGGATTTATCGATTAATCGCTCACATTGCCCAGTAGAAGAAGGTCATGGCGACGGAGACGCCGAAGAGCGTCTGAAAAGGAGCACTTGTGTAGGGGAAGAATGGCTTCGATCGTTAGTTGGGTTTCCGAATATTAAAATCAATTTGGCGAATCGATGGGTGAAATTCTGCTTACCAGCCACGATGGATGAATTTTTTTCAGTCGAAACAACAAATCCCAAACAGTAGCCACAGATTTAGCTCGATCGTTGGTTGGATTTCCAGAAAATAAGAGATTCCACTCACCAGCCACGATGGACACTTGTGTCGCGTGAGGAAGGCATCAACGGTACCGTAGATGAGGGGAAGGGTGTGGGTGACCTGAGAGATTTTATGGTACCGAGCCAGATCCATCTGGAACTTTTGCAGTTCCATGCCCCGCACCCTCGGATCCTCCCCTTGAATAAGGGTGGACCTTTGTTTTCTGGTACGAGCTCTGGTTCGAGGACCCGGAACGTGGGTTTAGTTAGCCTCGTTTGCTGGTACCCGGCCCCATACCTGGTTGAGCCATTCCGGGATCAGGTTCCGGATCCACTCGGGCATCACGAAGTCGGGGTCGAAGAAGAAGAGCGCCCAGAAGATGATGACTGTGCACTGAAAGAATGAATTTCAAGGATTTTCCTGCTGAAAAAAGCCTCAGTGTGCATATCGTTACTACGTTCTTGTTACTACAGATTGAGGATAGAATTTCATTGGTCTTTTATGTATGGCTTCAAACCCTGGTTCAGAATTAAAGGTACTAGATAGGTCGGATGATAATCGACTGGATGAGAACCGCTTACTTGCGTAAAATCATTGTGTGGTATAGTGAACATACTGAGAACTTCATTCGACGCTGATCATCCGGTCTAGTGCCGAATTAGAACGAAGATAAGCAAGAACTCACGAATCCAATAGGGTACACTGCCAGGTAGAATGCGCGATCGAGGTGGGACTGGAGCTGCTTGCTGGAGATGATCGAGTTGACGGCTTGCAGGATGGAGTAGATGGTCACCAGGATCTGATGGAGGGGTACGGTAGGGTACGGTAGGGAACGGTCGATTCGGGTTACTGTACACTCACAAGGTACTGTAGTACTCTATCTGTTAGCAGTAAGATGTGGCTAAGGAGCCCGATTAAATAGAAAAGGACTCACAAAGTTTGCGTTGGTCAGCATCACAGATTTGTAGAGGTACCTGAATTGGTTGATTCTTGCTTGAAGTACGGTACCCAGATACAGTAGGCAGGTGTAGTACTCCCGTACCGTAACCCAAAGCTACAGTACCCACTTACCAGGTATGGCCCAGTCGTGGTTGATACTTGACATCGTAGTAGAGTGAATAGGAGAAAATGGCGGCGAATGCAGTGTAGATGGCCGGTCGGAAGGGAAAGGAGCGAAGGGTGGTGGAGAGGGACATCTGGGTTACGGTAAGATTAATTTTGCTCTGACGGATACTGTATGTACACTGCTCTTGGACAATAATACAGCAACAGCGTTAATGGAAATGAACGAAGACAAGTGGAGAGAGCCATCTTGTGAGATCATGTAGGGGATTGGGATATGAGAAACATTGGAGAAGAATAGGCTAGTTTCAATGTTCAAAGTAAGTCATTCTTCAATAAATTCGTCCGATGTGATCCGATCAACAAGGAAGAAAATGCGCGTTGGAACGATGCGATCCATAAGAACGTCGATGGGGAAGGAGAGAAAGTGACACTGATTGAGGATAGCAAAGAAACGAGCGAAATAGGCTAAGGCCGAACGGTAAGTAAACCACGAGAAACGAAGAATAATTTTCTCACCCTCTCTGTTTCCCGTGATCTCTCGACTATTCTGCTCGGTTTGAGAGCACGTGAAATGAAGAGATGGCTAATAACGCGAGCCCATCAGGCGAAACCTATCGCTTGCAAGGGCCGAGAGTTGTGAGGTGGTCAGAAGAGGGATCCATACAATGGGTTAGCCCAAGGACGTAAAGGTAGAACGAGGTAGTGGAGCGAAAGGAGAGAGTGCAGAGTGAATAGTAGAGGAGGGGGTGAAGAGAGATTACTAATACACGAGATGCGAGACAGCAGTAGACAACAGTGATCGAATCTCTCCGTTTCGCCTGATATCTTTCCTGTCAGAGATCCAGAGGAGGATACGGTAGCTACCGTAAACTACTGTATCTTACAGTATCCGGATAGTAGCCAGAATCTGTCTACGGGGCGAGGGAGCACACACATTCGAGAGATCAATTCTGCCCCTGAACCAGTGAACAAATAGCGCATCTGGTTTGTGATTCCCCCTCACCTCCCTCTCTCATCTTCTCATGAAAGTTCCTACTGAATTAAACTCGATAAGATCGGTGATACAGTTTTCCCATTAAAGGTTGTACCCCCACTCACCCCTTCGTTCTTCTTCCTTTCGTGCATTTTCCACGTGATTCTGTGTTTCTATATCAATTTATTAGTTGTAAATTAAAATTATTGTAGAGAAAAAAATGTATGAATTTGTTTGAAATCAACACTTTTAAAATTATTTATTAATTATGTTTATAAATTTTGTTATATCAAATATCATAACAAAAATAAAAAAATGCAATAATTTTAGACTTCTCGTATTACACTGTAAAATTACGAGTATGCCCCAACTCATGCGCGCGACGCTAAAAAAATTAAGCGAAATTTGAAAGCGACGCGGTTTGCGTCGCGCTCGCTGCTCGTCGTCTTGTGACACAGTTAAAAGTGCAAGCGTATACTCAGCGGGGCGCGAAGGGGAAATCGTCGAAGCGTGCTGCATCGCGCTTTTTTGCGACAGGCGACTGACAATTCGCTATTCGCGCATGCGAATTCGTGTAGTTTGAGGTCTTCTCCCTTGCCCTTGAGTTCTAGTTGATTCAAAGCTTCGTGTAAACCTCTAGATTCTAGGCCATTTGTTCATGCGCGCGCCCTTTCCCGCAAGAGGAATACGGTGAATGATTAGGTGTTTCAAACTATTTAACTTGTTGCAATATTTTTTAAAGTAATTATTTATCGTTTTATTCCGACTTTTCTCATTATATTTGTGTCGCACTACATTAAATCCCTGTTTGTAATGTTCTTCCTTTCAGAACCTGTACACTTTTGTATCATAGTAGCGGCGCCTCGAGACCATCAGTCGAGACCCGCTGTCTTTACTTCTTCATCTCACTCGTTACACCATTCACTCGTTCTCGTGTACAGCACAAACTCGCCTCCCCCATCAGCGCTTAACCCCGTCTACTGGATAGCAAGGTTTGTAATGCCTTTAACATTTTGTCATTTTATTCCGTGCATTTACTTAAGTATTTACATTAATATAAGGGTTTACATTTTCGAAATATCGGTAACCATGATAGATATTTGTTCAGAGAATGGCCATGGCTGAGCAGCAATGGTCCAACAACTTCAACGGCGGTGGTCAGTGGAACAACACCATGCGATCGGGTGTGTTTCTACTCACAGTTGATTGCTATCGTGCATTCATACATCAACAACGCATTCACGTTTGAATCGAGCGAAAATGTGCTATTAAAATCCTTGTCTGTCTTCCATTTTTCTCTCCCAAGAACAGCTGATAAGCCCTTTGCTCTCGCAACATTTGCGCCTATCACTCTCACCTACTAGCTCGCTTTCATCTGCGCTATACATTTCAGACATCAAATGGGTCCGTTAAACGGTAGAGTAACTCCCGCCATGTGATTTTGACGAGTAAAAATGCCCTGACATGCTTTTTTGCTACTTTTTTTTTGGTTTTGTTGCGCTGTAAACCTCGTTATTGCGATCTCACTTTTAGATCACGCTGTGTCACAGCCGATCGGTATGGCTGGCAAGGGCAACATCCCTGACTCCGGTCCGGCATCTCCCAGCCAGGGCGGCGAATCCTTCGTCTATCGTCAGATGGCCGAATGTGTCATAGCCAGCTCACCTCAATCGGCTGTAAGTTGTTTTCCCCGTTTTTTGAATGTTAATATCTAGTCATCTCTTTTCTTGGAATTGATCACACTGGATCGATTTTTTCTGAGCGAGATGCGAAAGTGATGGGAAATCGGTTAGAGTGGGAGAGAGATAGAGAGAGCAGATCGATTCAAGCGAAGCGATAAGGCGAATCATTTGTGTGCATGTTTCAGTTGCAAACGCCCCTGGCCGATAGTGGAATGCGAATGTTCGAGAAGCACTTGTAAGTTTGTTCTTATTAATTTGATTTTTAAAAACCATTTTTATTTGCAATTTTATATTTATTTACTTTTCAGCGAAGAGAACAAGCACGCGGGCATGCCGATGATGTTCCCCGGAGGAATGGCCATCCCGAGCGGAGCCTCGCCGCCCGATTTCAACCATGTATGAGTGATATGTAATGCATTGTTAATTAACAAGAAGAAGGGGCCTTTTCATGAACCATACCCGAATTTCTCTTTTTCCTAAATTTGGAAAATATCTTGGAAATTATTCAGCATTTCTCCTATTGCAGTACGCGATGATGCAGCAGCAGCCGGGCGGGGGTGGCGGGTACGGCTACGGGTCGTGGGGCGCGGTCTATCCTCCTCCGCCGCCTCAGACCACGCCCATCGCCACCGGCACGGGCGTCATGCCGCCTCCCGGTCCGCCCATCCACGGCACCCCGACGGCCGCGTCTGCTGCGGCTGCCGGACCCGGACCGCGTGAGTTGCGCTTCATGATGGTTTAAAAATTCCAGGTGATTCACATGTTTCAATTATATTTGTCAGGTATCCGCCACGACTCGAACATGTTCGGCACCTCGCCGCCCTTCAATAGCGGCATGCTGACGATGCAACAGCTGCAGCAGTCCTTTGCCGCCCTCAATACCCAGGGAGGACCGCCAACGCCCAATAGGAACGATGTGAGATTATGGATTTATCTCACTACAAGGCACTTCTTCGCTTCAAAGTTCGCTTCAGTGAAAAATGGTCTAGAATGAGAGAAGTGCCTCTGGATTACTAACATTTTTCTTATCTGACACAACCTTTTTGCAGCCCTACCAGCAGTTCATGTTCAACGCCGGCCACCCGGGAATGATGCTGCCAAATGCGCCGTTTGCGAGCACGCCTCCTACGCAGTCGCTGGCCGGCAGCCCGCACACGATGTTCGCCAACGCCCTAGTGAACAACGGCATGAACGGCATGAACCAGTACTGGAACGCGGCGTTCAACCAGCAGCAGCGACAGGCTTCGGCCTACGGCGCGCCACCCATGCCCAACCAAGGCATGCCCAATCAGGGAACGGCCGGCTACGGCATTGGGCAGTTCAACCAGGCTGCGGCTGCCGCGGCAGGAGGCATCAGGAGACCGCCGTCGAGGGTGCCCTCGCAACTGGCGACGACCGGACCTGATGGCGTGCCCCGATCGGGATTGCTCGACGACTTTAGGTGAGCTAATGCTAGAAGAATCTCCAAAACTGGATGATATTGACCATCCCTTTCTCCGAATTCTATACAGAACCCCCCGCCCTAACAACCTAGCCCTCCTCGCTAATAAAGAATTATTGCCTGTTTTTTTGTGTTTCAATGTTTGATATATTTTGGTTGTGTTGCAGGAACAATCGTGCCAATCGCCTGCAGCTGTCCGACCTCGGACAGCACGTGGTCGAGTTTGCGAAGGACCAGCACGGATCGAGGTGAGGGGAAACGGGAAATCGCCTGCTTGATTGATTTCAAGACTTGATTTTCTCGCATTTTTGACCTAATCGTGGAGCAAATGCATCTCAAACTGGTCTTGTAATGACATTTAAACCCCGGCGTATTTCAGATTCATCCAGCAGCAGCTGGAGAAGGCGAAGCGCGACGAGAAGCAGGCCGTGTTCAACGAGGTGAAGAAGAACGCGCAGGCGCTGATGATCGACGTCTTTGGCAACTACGTGATCCAGGTGTGTTCGCCGTTTCATCTGCCGTTGAAACCGAGAAGAACCTAGTGTAAATTGCTCAAATGACGCCATTTTGCAGAAGTTCTTCGAGCACGGCACACCGGAGCAGCGCCAGGCACTCACCGATGAGATCCGCGGGAACGTCCGCAAACTCGCCCTTCAGATGTACGGATTTCACGCTTGTTTTGGTGCTATAAAGGCGGTCAGAAGGTAAAATGAGAGACGCAAACGTTGCAGGTACGGCTGCCGCGTGATACAGAAGGCGCTCGAGTCGATCGACGAGACGCAGCAGCTGGAATTGCTGGGAGAGCTCAAGAATGAGGTACGGTTGAGATGGAATGGATTCCTTGAAGTGTACGTCATACATGGGCCGGGATTTTTGCTGGGGGCTTCATATCGAGTGGGTTTGTATCAAATATATACGCCAGAACTAGCGTTGAAGTACAGTTTTCCATGAAATTTTTCCAACTAGGATGGGTTTCACTCCTCAAAACCGCAAAATTGATGCTATCAACAATGCAGCCCATGTATGTGTACGGTACAATAGCTCATTTGCTGCGCTTTTCGATAAAGAACGTGGCCTATCGCTTGCGTGTTGAACTATTTTTATATTTTTTCCTCGGTTTCTGGAATTGGCTGTTAGTAAATGTTTGAGTCAGGAAGAGTTTGGAGAAAATCATCCATAATTCCCATGAAAGCTTGCGGTGAAGCCAACTAGTGTGGGAAAATGGAGTGACGCTTATGATTTCACACGCTCACTCGATTTATTGTGGCCTTTCTTTGGCACTGAGTATAAGGGGGATAGCTACTGACTAATATTCAAAGATGGACCATACATGTTACTTTCTCCCTCTCTACTTTTTCTAGACTGTGATTAGATTAAGTGCAGTATTTATTGAAAAAAATAGGTTGACCTGGGTTTTCAAAGAATTGGATATACCAATGTTGGAGATGCAAACGGGAATCTCTCAACATGGAATGAAAACACAGTAGAAGATATTACACCGCAGGTTTCACAGATCTTTTTCGCTATGATGAAAACAAAAGCATGAAATGTTCAGTTGCAGGTGATCCAGTGCGTGATGGACCAGAACGGCAACCACGTCATCCAGAAGGTGATAGAGAAGGTGAAGCCGGCCAATCTCGCCTTCATCACTGACGCCATCGAGAAGGAGAAAATGGTACGGACTTGGCGCGATTTTTCGGAACTTCTTGCATTTCTGGCCCAGACCGTTCTGCGGATTGCTAGAGAATGAGTATGCCGATGAGGAGGGTAGAGGAGATGAGAAATGACTAGTTTTCTGTAGTAAGATCTTTGCCACAAACCAAAGAATCAATTTTACACAACTTTCGTTCTATTTTGTGCTTCGAAACCAGATGAGGAGCATAGCTGTCCGCCGTTTTCCTTGAGGAACTTCAAGGTGGCGGATACCCGTTTAGTTTTTGACACTCTCCAAAAAAAAGTCAGAGGTGACCCGTTAGTTTTGTGACAAAATCATTGAAAAACCCCTAAAAAGGGGGGGTGACCGTACAACTGAAGCAAATTTCTATACCGGAGACCCGTGTTGTTGGGACGAAAAAAAGTCCAAAGAGCTCCCTGGGCCAGGTATGATGAGGAGGGGGGGGGGGGGGGGTAATTACTGTTTACGGGCCTTCTATGTCTGAAATGTATAGCATAGATGAAAGCGGGCAAACAGGTGAGAGTGATAGGCGCAAATGTTGCGAGAGCAAAGGGCTTATCAGCTGTTCTTGGGAGTGAAGTGGAATGTGGAAGGCAGACATTCAGACTAATAGCACATTTTCTTTTGATAAATGCGTGATCGGGGTTGCATTTTTAAAAAAAAAATAGAGGCTTTTGCGAGTAGAAACAAACCCGATCGCATGGTGTTGTTCCACTGACCACCGCCGTTGATTTTCTAACCGGAGGTCATTGTTACCGATATTTCGAAAATGTAAACCAGATATTAATGTAAATACTCAAGTAAATGCACGAAATAAAATGGCAAAATGTTTAAGTCATTACAAACCTTGCTATCCAGTAGACGGGGTTAAGCGCTGATGGGGGAGGCGAGTTTGTGCTGTACACGAGAACGAGTGAGATGAAGAAGTAAAGACAGCGGGTCTCGAGGCGCCGCTACTATGATACAAAAGTGTACAGGTTCTGAAAGGAGGCACATTACAACCATGGATTGGAAGAGGCGCGAAACAGAGGGGAAACGAAACAAATATAATTAATTAAATGATAAATTCCAAAAACGATTAGTATTGCAACAAGTTTAATAGTTTGAAACACCTAATCAGTCACCGTATTCCTCTTGCGGGAAAGGGCGCGCGCATGAACAAATGGCCTAGAATCTAGAGGTTTACACGCAGCTTTGAATCAACTAGAACTCAAGGGCAAGGGGGAAGACCTCAAACTACACGAATTCGCATGCGCGAATAGCGAATTGTCAGTCGCCTGTCGCAAAAAAGCGCGATGCAGCACGCTTCGACGATTTCCCCTTCGCGCCCCGCTGAGTATACGCTTGCACTTTTAACTGTGTCACAAGACGACGAGCAGCGTTTTTTTTCTACATAATAGAATTTTTTCAAGGTTGTCAAGCTGTCTACGCACCCCTACGGCTGCCGAGTGATACAACGCGTGCTCGAGCATTGCACGGATGAGCAGAAGGTGGTTTATTTTTTTTTAAAAAATATTTTTTATGCGAAACCTACTGCTCTCACTTGTGAAAAATGCGCACAACATTTTTTTTGAGCAATTTCCCCCCTTGCAGAGACCGGTGCTGGAGGAGCTGCACGTCAATCTGAAGCAGCTCGTCGAGGACCAGTACGGCAACTACGTGATTCAGCACGTCGTCGAGCACGGCGACATGGAGGACAAGGACAGGATCGTCAAGGAGGTGGGCGGAGCTATCTTGATGTATTTTCGAAATGTTTATTTAATTTTGGCTATAGAAAGCCTGGTTTTGTCGTACTTAACTGTTAATTTAATATAAGATGTTTGCAGCTGGCCGGCAACGTGGTCTACTTTGCGCAGCACAAGTTCGCCTCGAACGTGATCGAGAAGTGCCTGTCGTGCGGCGACCCCAAGCACCGCAACATGCTCATCTCGGAGGTGTGCGGCACCCAGAATGAGTCAGTTTTGCTTCTTTTATTGCATGAAATATTGGCTGGATTTCGTAGATTCTCAAGTCGGCCTCTGTATGAAATGCAATGAATTTTGAAGACTAATGCGCGTTTTTGCAGCCCGAGTCCGCCTCTGCTCGCGATGATGAAGGACCAGTTCGCCAACTATGTCGTGCAGAAGATGCTCGACGTCGCTGACGTCACTCACAGGTAAAGTATTCGATTTTTCCGCATTTTGCCTGAAATGGAAGGGATTTTCGACAAAAACGGCGTTTTTTTTGGAATCTAATAAACGAAATGTGCAGGAAGAAGATGATGTACGCGATCAAACCGCACATAGCCTCGCTGCGCAAGTACAACTACGGCAAGCACATAATCAGTGAGTTTATGGGTTTATTTTGTATTTGTATCGCCAAATTTCGCGAGATGAGCAGGTCAATATGTCCATCTTTGCAGCCAAGCTGGAGAAGTACTTCCAAAAGCAGAAGGCGAGCGAGGCGGCACTCGGCGCCTACGGTGGCCACCCTGGCGCGCCAGTCTCTCCCCTGCTGCCCACGATGGCCGACTACCAGGCTGCGGCCATGATGGGACCCGGCATGATGAGCGGCCTTGGCTCCCCCAATCCCCTCGCCTAGAGCATGGCTCTGGCTCTATCCCCCCTCCTCCCAATCCCACCCGACTATTAGGCACTACTCACTATAGAAGCATTTTTTTCTATTGTTTTTTCTTTTGTTTTTTCTTCTATATTTGTTGTGTACAGTACCAGAGTCTGCATAGCGGCGCGACTTTCCGAGTTCGTCCTTGTAAAAGTTGGCATTCTTCGTTACTTATACTCACAGCATCATCCCCGTTACCCCGTCTAATCCAACCCGATTCAAATATGTTTCTATTCTCGCCTCGTATTCGTATATTGTTGTTTATCGCTAGAACTCACACTAAGCTCTCTTATTACTATTTTTCGTACTCGTTGTGTCCTGCCGTTATCCTTACTCCAATTCGAAACGAATGTGAACTGCCGCTGACTTCTCTCCTTTCTTTCTGCCTGTAATCATTTCACCCCTTTATTTTCTTCTCAAACTGTTGTGCATCGGCTTTTCTTCTCACACTGTTGTGAAGGTGTAACTCTGCTCATATTCTCCTCCCTTTCACCCGCTTTCCCAGTGTGCTCATCGAATTCACCTCCACAACCATTTCATAATCGTCGCTTCACCTCTTCTACCTTATACAAACAACCTCCTTTTCTTTCCACTGTTGCTGAGAACTCCATCACGTTACTGTATACTTTATACATTCATACAACCTCCATGTAAATGTTTTGTTATCTCTCAACGCCCGCCGTGAGTGCCTCCCCATCCCTCGTGGACGGGCGGACCTCGTGGCGGACTTGGAGACTTAGTTTTGCCCCCCCCCCAACCCCTTACCGTAGTCTCTGGTCGTAGCTATACATTGCTTCCGTCTTCCATTGCTCTGCCGCCACCACATTGTAGTACAATGCACGCCCTCTATCGTCTATTCGAGATTGACCCTGACTGATGGAAACAGTAGCAGCACTTACCACCTCCTCCTCAGCTAGTTAGACCCCCGACTGCCCCCGCAACCCCCCCCCCCCTTCTAACTGTCACCCTGTACCTATGTAAACTTTGTTACACCGAGCATTTTCTTTTTGTTTATATGCAGAATTCACGTTGGCTCGCACTTCTCCCATACCATCTTCGCCCCTCATTGTTCTCAAGCATTGATTCGTCTTGCAGCTTTCATTCGTCCGATGTTTCTGTTTCCTATTCGTGCGCGCACAATCAAACCCGTCCCTTCTTCTTAGTCACATTCGCCCCCTTTCCCCGTCTCTCAAGTCCCTAGCACCCTCCGTAGGCTATTCACCTGGCTCAGCGACGGTGCGCCGCGTAGTATATACATATTGTTGTTGTTTTGTAAAGAAGATTCGATAGCTATTGATTATTGACCCTCGGCCCGTCGCTGGGCAACCACCATCTTTCGTATAACCCCCACTCTTCAGGTTCTCTTTTTTGCTCTCTCGCTCACTCAATTGTTTTCGTCGATTCTAACAGGAGGCCCATTCGATACTCAGTTATTGCCACCACCACCACACTTTACTCCTCTCTCCCTCAACGTTCATGTTTTCTATGCGATGAGATCATTGCTCAGCCTATTCTTCTCCATGTTTATGCGTTTTTGTATGTAAATTTTGTTCACGTTGAGGGCGACCACTAGCTCTCCGTGCTTATTGCTAGGAATGTATTGTGTTTTTATGTTGTTTCCCCCCGGAACATCGTATGATTGGTGCCGCCTCGATCGATATGTCTACGAATTGAATTGTTTCGCTCTTAATCGCATCAGGAGGAGCCGTAGTCTCACTACAGCATCCCGTGTTATGATATGATAATAGAGTCGAAGGAGTAAGCGTTGATTCTAGCCCCGTATTTGTAACAAATAGTTCACTTCAAATCTCACTAAATTGACATGTTGCCTGGATTCGTAAATGCCCGATAAATCTAGTTGGAAGATAAAGGCGAATGAGTATGACGCCCCCGGAGAGCGGGGCACATGTTGAATCAGCCATGAACCGTATCTGGCTATTGCGAAGATAGTGATGGAATTGAGAAAAATGTTGCAAAATATCTTCTTGAAATGTGTTCGTTCGATGTAGAGTAGGGACTGTCGTGTATTTTATTGAATGCGTTATGAATAGACTAATCTAGTAACAGGTGAAACAACGAATTGGAATGTTAAAAATCTATATTGAAGGGTAGAATCGGCACTCGCGCGAGGATGTTCCGTCGGGCGTTCTCTGCAGCGTCCGTGTTCGGCTTCGGCTGGGCGGGCGCCAGTCAGAAGGACCAATTCGGCACCGGCACCGAGATCAAACTGCCCAACATCTCGTGCGTTTCACTGGTTATTGTATCGGAGTAGTGCCCATAACAGAATGCGGAGATACTTTCACAAGTATTGCGCGTTGTTGAGTCCCCCATCCTGGCAATAAATAATTTACACTTGGCAAATGCAATATTGCAGTGTGATCCGGCCAGAGGTCGCGCAGAAGAATGACGTGTTGGTGGCCAGAAAGGTACGTTTCAGTTGATAGTGAGGCTTGGGGATCCACCATAGGCATCATTTTTATAATGTAGAAGTCTTCAAAAGGACTGGGAGGCGCACCTTTATTTTTTTATTACGACTGATTATTGATTATTCATTATTTTCCAGGTCGTCAACGAGCTCGATCGCACGAAGCTGAACATCCGTTTGTATCAGTACGAGACGTGCCCCTTCTGCTGCAAGGTGAGAATAAAAAAAAAAATATAAAAAAAAATAAAAAAATAATACAAGGATTTCGGCAAAATGGCGTTAGAGCACGGGAAATTCAGCCAGGGAACGCACTGTTTCATATAATTTTGTAAACTAGCGATTAACCTCTGCCCAGGTGCGTGCCTACCTCGACTACCACGGCTTCTCCTACGAGATCGTCGAGGTGAATCCCGTGACCAGAAGCCAGATCAAGTTCAGCACCGCTTACAAGAAGGTTGGTTCTTTCGAAATTTGGTTTAACATTTTTTTTTAATTGCGAAAAATAATTTTTAATGATTTTCCGCATTATTTCTCATAGAAGAATGGCGTTATTTTAATTTTGTATATTTAAATTAATAATATAAAGATTTTAGGTGCCGATCGTGCGCGTCAACGACGAGGTCTCGCTCACGGAGTCGTCGCTGGTGATCTCGCAGCTGGCGACGCTCCTCGTGCGACCGGAGAGAAGCATGGAGGAGGTAATTTTGGGTTTCAAGGGCGGATTGGATGAGAATGAGGGTAACTGGGAGGAGCTTTTTGGTTTCAAAGAGTTCTGTTATCGAATTGAATAAGCCCTACACATACTGGTAGTAAGTAGGGATGGGATAATGAATTAGACAATTGCAAGGAGTTTAAGGTCTCAGGGGTTTCTTTTAGCCAATTGATTTTGTCCTACAAATGGTGGTAGTAAGGAAGGGTGGGATGATGTATTAGACTCTTGGGCTTCAGAGGTTTCTTTTACTCAATTATGTCCTACAAATTCTAGTAGTAAATAGGGGGTGATCGATTAAGGAGGTAATTCGGAGGCGGTTTTGAGTTTCAATTTTGTATGGAATTGAATCATTTCAATCTCAGATTCTGACGATGTACCCGACGGTGGAGGGCACGGACGACAAGGGCAAGGCCGTCGTCGCCCATCCCAACAAGTACTTCGTCATGCAGGAGAAGGCGTGCAGTGTGGCAGAGATGGCCGCAGCGAAGTGAGTGGGAGGGGGGGGGGTATGGATAGGTGGGTTAGGGTTTCATTGAAACATGAGATTGGAGGATCTTGGATCTATGGGTAAGCACTTGGTAGAAATGGAGTAGAGCTGCGGTGACGTGAGTTCCATTGGGCAGCTGTCGCAGTTCACGGGGGTGAAACAACACAATAGATTCGAAGCCTTGGCAAATCTCCGCTTTTGTCGACCAAACGTGAGAGACTCATACGATCATGATGTGGGCTTCGTGACAAAATATTGGCGCAGGTTTTTGGGTTATGGGAATCGAACAGGTCTGTCTGTGATAAAAAATTCAGTCGGCATGGAGGGGCACTAGGCCGGATGAGAACGGATGAGAACCGCCAAATTTTGAAAAATCATTTTTGTGGCATTGTGAACATACAGGCAAAGTTCTACAGCCCTATAAAAAATTTTTGGTTCTCATCCAGTCGGTTCTCATCCGACGGTTATCATCCGGCCTAGTGCCCATGGAGGAATGCGTTTCAAATATTCTCAATACTCTTTGTTAAGGGAGGAGCGGGAGTGGCGTGAGTGGGTGGACTCGCACTTCATCCATCTCATCTCGCCCAACGTCTATCGCTCGTGGAACGAGTCGCTCGAGACCTTCAGATGGTTCCAGGAGGTCAGCGCTTTTTAAAGAAAATCAGTTCACAGAACTAGTCAAAATTGCTGTCAGGTCGTTTTGTAATAGCGAACAATAGAGAGACAATAGTTGTCTCTTTGAGGCTTTGACAACTTTTTAAAAAAGTATTTTGTGAAGCCTAAATATGCTTGCTCTATTCACAGGTGGGCGACTGGCATCGCACGTTCCCCTCGTGGGAGCGCTGTCTGGCAGTGTACATGGGAGCAGCCGCGATGTGGGGACTGTCGAAGAGACTCAAGAAGCGGTGAGATCGGGGTTTCATGGTCTCCTTTTTGCTCGGATTGAATTGACAATTTCCATTCCTGATTTATTAAACTTGCTTGACGAGACTCAGGAATCCGTGACACCATGGGAATATTTTTATTTCGTATTTTCGTGTAAAGTGCCAGCTTCTGCACAACGTTGTTCATTAATTGATTAATTAGCCATTTAAAAAAAGTCAATAAATTAAGCCACAACATTGACGACGAGCGGGCGGCGATGAAGGAGGCGTGCGACAAGTGGATGGCTGCCATCGGGCCGACGAGGAAGTTCATGGGAGGAGAACGGCCGAATCTGGCCGATCTGGTGAGTAGAAATAGAGTTGATGCTGAGTTATTGTGAGGAGACATTGTCACTCGCTGCGTTTATGTTACAGCAATTCTGCTAAACCTTTGATGTTTTCGGAAAGCGAGTGATGAGAATGAACCAGAATTACAGTAGAAGTGGAGAATAATCAAACATAATTGCAGGCTCTCTACGGAGCGATGCAGTCCTTCTACGGGTGCGCCGCCTTCCAGGAGGTACATTTTTTTTTGAAATATATTTTTAACGCTATTCCTCAATTCTACAGTGCTGCTCGTCTGGCCCAATCTCGGAGTGGTACGGCCGCATGAAGTCCGCCGTGGAGCGACGAGAGGGCGCATATCTCCTCGCCGCCAGAAAATAGACCCCCCTCTCACTCTCTCTCCATTCCCCGCACTATCTCGCACTGTCTGACAGGCAAGATAGCGTGTGCAATGAAGAGAGCCACCATTGCTTGTGTAGAGAATCCCACATTATTGTTACACTGCTAGGATTGGCAGTTCGCTCCTTGTTTTGCATGATGTATCAGAGGTCTCGAAAAAAATGAAATCCGTGTACTGCCAATCCTATTCGTTACGATGTCGTTTCAGGTCTGAAGACTTGCTTTAGTGATGTAGGCTCAAGTGTTTGCTAGTCGCGCTTGTTGATTTCCCCAGTTTTATGTCGGAATGATAAAAAAAAGAAAATATATCATATGCATGCGACGTTGATTTTATTGCAATAATTTCGAGATTTGAATATACAATGGGGCAAAATGTGTGCACACAACAGGCGTGACCCGAATTGAGTTGAAAAACTACATAAACGACAAAACGCTTCAGGACTCGGTAATACCATCTTCATAGAAGAAAGGGGATCATAAATGGGGCGTGGTGAGGAGTGGTTACATCTCGTCGATGGAGAGTTCCTTGCGCACAAAATTGCTGATGAGAGCGAGCAGCTCGCGCTTCACGTCGTCAGCAACTTTCTGCAGGAGGGGGGGCGTTATTTGGAGATTAAATTAGCTGTTTCTTATTTTCTAGTTTTCTCTCGCTCTGATGACAGTAGAGAGATAAGAGAGCTCTCTTTAGGCTTGTGTACCCTTGTCTTTATTTCTACTTTTCCTCTCTTCACACACTGTCTCACACGTCAGAGTGCGAGGGTATTTGGATTGGATCTAGTTAGGCAACGAACCGCGCGAGCCTCGGAGCGGACGTCCTGGTAGATCTCCTCGACTGTCAGCTGCTCGATGCCCTGCAAATCGGCATTCGTAAATCTGACCCACTGGAAAATCGCTGGCCCACCGAACCCGTTACGGTAATGCCACTCACCCTCTTCCTGATGCAGTTCTTGCACAGCTCCTTCACTTGGTCCTGCCAACCGTGCTCGCGCAATCGAGACTCGAGCAGGTCCTGAGCGGATTTATTTGAGTGAGATTACGGTATTTTAAAGCCGCGGATTCCGCGAAATGAGTCGGACGATTGGAACCCTTCCCTCACCTTGATGCGCTCCCTCTCTCCACTCGCCAGGAACGCCATCTCGACGGCCTCCTTCATACGCTCGTCCGCCATCGAATCTGCCATTTCGAATTAGTATCCGCAGCTCACCAATCCGCATACTCTCTCGCCAGTCAGAGCACCGAGATAATGTGAGAAATGGGAATAGAATTGACTAATTTTATCGCCACCCCCTCACCAAACCGCACACTCTCTCGTGCCGTTGAATCCTGAGGTACCCCCGGAGGGAAGTTGCGAACTTTTAATTTATCTTCACACGAAAAATAGCTGCATCGAAATGATTTATCCAATAAATTTATGAGTTACAAATGAACACTGGTGTAAAAACTAGGAACACTGAAACAGTTTTCTTCTTAGCCATTCAATATCAATTACAACATGATTACAGAGTGAGATCCTCTTCTGAACAAAAAGAGGCAATCGCCTGACGATTCCTCAACAATAACTAACGGGATAAAAGTTGTATGGAACGTAACGAGAATAGATGCTTGTTTGCTGAAAAGTCAACGATCAATAATATTAGGAACAGGTATTTGGGGGAAAATAATAGATTAGGAATCGTCGTCGAGATTCTAGTCGTCGTCACGTCGACGCTTGCGAGATCTCGAGGCATCTGCAAAGGAAATGCCGTTAATTTCTGTTTAACATTTATTCAATTTTTCATCATCTAACTCTGAAAAAGTCGAGGTCATCGACGAGAAATCCCAATCTGGGTCTCCGATACCTTCAATCTTGAGGTCGATGTCGAACTCCTGATCGGCTCCGAGGTACGAATCGCAGATGAAGTACAGCTTGAACGTCGCCTGCAAATACAAATTATTGAGCTGCTTTCCCCAATCCCCACACTATCTCGCCCATTAGATACAACGAGATAGCAGGAAATATTGAGAGTCAGACACTACTCACCTTTCCGGCGTGCGTGGGCGCAAAGTCGAGCGTCATCTTTGCCTTCTCGTTGATCGTCAACCTGGAATTGCATGCTGTTATGAAGGTGCTCTGAGACACAAAACAAGGATGTCGAATCCTAAATTAATTCAATGAAGTGGCATTAGAGATACTCATGAAACACGAGGCCCCCTACATAATCAGCATGGTATTTCAAAATTCGTTCCCAAACCCGGTGCCCCTAGCACGCACCTCTTGATCGAGCAGAGCGTATTCGTCGCCGGCTCTCCCAGCACCAGCCACCATCCCTCCTCCTTCCTCTTCTGCGGGAAGAGTGGCGCGACGACGGGAGGCGCGGCGCCGTTCACGTCGTTCTCACGCTCCATCGACACTGCCACCATCACCGTGTCGCCACTGCAAAGTGGGATTCATCAAGTCATTCTGTGATAGTCTAGCATCCTCTAATAATTGCATGATAGACAGGCCAGTTTCTACGTTTCGTTTTCTCACAAATATAGAAGGACGTGGCAATCATAGGTACTGGTAATGCATTTCCCCGCCAGTAAGGGTAAATGGATGAATCGCGAGGAAGAAGTGGTACTCACACAGTGATGCTCTCGTTCTGCACCTCGTGCTCCAGCTCGATCGACGGGTAGTTGTTGCAGAACTTGGCCACGTCCGCGATCTGTAAAGCAATCGATAAACAACTAAAAATCCAGACACAACCATCGCATCCTCTCCATCATCCATGAATACTTGCCATGACCAGTCACTTTCGTGTTTCTCCCTCACCGTACCTTCACCGAGTCCATCTGTAGAATGTCCGAGCGCACGTCCTCGTCCAGTTCGAGCAGCTCGAAGATCGACTCCACCTTCTGGAAATGATGGCCAATATTTTCTCAGATTCATTTTCTTTTTCAGTATTCAAACAAACTCAAGACATTGAGAGGCAACTAGATTCAGAAATGAAATTAGCGACGTCGGATCCATGACGGGGTGGTCTAATTGTAAGGCGCCACAAGTTTAAACACATGGTGGAATATAAGTTGAGTGGTTCAAAATTGGGCCTTACACTTAGACCACTCGTCAATGGATCCGAGGATCCTCACCTTTGCCTTGGCCCTCTCCAACAGGGCGGGGTTGGCGTGCGGCAGCTGCTTGAGGTACGGCTCGTTCGAGTACATCGACTGCGTGAGCATCTGCGACAGCTCCATCGAGTTGATGGCGGGAGAGAGCCAGCCGTTGCTGCAAACGAGGGGAAATAAGATACGCTAAATAGAACGACGCGAACATTTCCCTCAGGAAGAGATCCGGTGCATTAGAGATCCGGTGGGTAGCTAGATTCGATAAGTTAGAGACACGTGGCTGTTGAGGCAAATAGACAAAATAAACGGATTCGAAATGCGCATTTTCCAACGCTGTCGAATTGGAAATAGAAGTCTTGATTCGAGCTTTAAAATATTTCCACAGATACAATGCACCAGAGCATCGATTTTTCAAATTATAGCTCATTAACGAACCCCCTACGAATAACAGGAAGAGGGCGTGGCCTAGTAAGGGGAGAGAGCGAAGCCTACCTGGAGAGCACGTCGACACAGGCCTGCACCAGGCGCACACTCTTGAGCACCACCGCCTCCAGGTCCTTGTTCAGCTCGGCACTCAGCTGGATGCGCGAGAGATGCGCGTGGATGAGCAGATTCACCTGCGAGGTTGGCGTTTCAGATTGGAAACAATAACAATAATAACAACAACAACCACAACAAAAATCCTCACCTTGACGTGGGGGTCGGTGAACTTCTGGTTCTTCTGCTGGCCCGGCAGACGATCCGCCAGCGCCTTCAGCACTCCGTCTTCCTGCAAGCAATTCGCATTTTAAAACAGATTAGGCAATTATGGAATCTCGATTAACGAACAGCTACTTCGAGGTTTTCTATCATCTTTATTTCGCAGGTGATGATGGATAGCCGACAGTTTCTCTCTGCCCCTCACCTTGTGTCTAATCGGCATTGTAGCGAACTCGGAGGCGTTCGATATGATCTCGATGAGTGCGCGCTGCTTCGTCTTCGCCGTCAACGACATCGAGAAGAGCTCTGCAAGAATACGGAGGTCAACGATCATGAAGGATCAAGAATCGAACAATAAGTCCGTTAAACCCCTTTCCGCAATCAGTAGTGTTTTTTGCTCGAGTCGAACTCGCGAGTTGTTTACTACTCGCGAGTAGATTCGCTCGCTCGCGACGAGTCGCTCGGCATAACGACACTAGCAATCAGTATTAAGTGATGCACAGATTTCCCCTTATACCCCTCCTCTCTAACAATG
>LS533253.1:548941-608243 GCA_900490775.1 Pristionchus maxplancki
TGCACTACTTCTCTATTTCCCGGAATCCGCTAAATAGCGCCCCGCTCACCAATGGCCGTGCAGCTTGATATTTGCACTACTTCTCTATTTCCCGGAATCCGCTAAATAGCGCCCCGCTCACCAATGGCCGTGCAGCTTGATATTTGCACTACTTCTCTATTTCCCGGAATCCGCTAAATAGCGCCCCGCTCACCAATGGTGGTGTAGCTGATGTAGTAGTAGGCTGCGATCATGCCCAGATTGAGCGGCTGCGTGTCCATCTCGTCCTTCACCGTGATGCACTTGCTGTTCTCCAGGTCCTTCAGCGTGTTCTCGACGAGCTCGGAGAGCGCGTCCGAGAGGTGTCTGAATGTCAATCAATCATAATGTTTACGCCCATCTAGAGTCACGTTACGATCTGAAGTAGAAGACGATTTGTGAAACAAAAACAACGGAAAATTGGAAAACTCGATTATTCAGAGAAAAAGCAAAAATCCTGAGTACACGGTCATTAAATGTTTCTGGACAAATGCCAATAAATTACCGATGCGTGACGCCCTGCAGGTTGTAGTAGTTCGGGTTCTGCGTCATGCGACGGTACAGCAGCGTCCACGTGAGGTACTGCAATTACGAAGCATGAAGTTTCTTGTGGCATTTCCTTCAGTGATGAGCACGAGGTCGGATATAGGAGGGTACCCCCGATTTTTGTCCGCGAATTCCCCCGGTCTATGAGCTCAGACCCCCCGAATTTCAAGGTTTGAGCCCCGATTTTCGTCCCATTTCATGCCGAACCCCCGATTGTCGTCCAATGTCCGAGAATGTTGCTCATCACTGATTTCCTTCTCGTTCTCACAAACAATTTCACGATATCTACAGTATTTTCTACTGGAGGGGTCCAGATCTCATTCCTAACCCGGCGCTCCTATCACGCATCCTTCCCCCCACCCTCACAAGGGAACCCCATAAGTGGTCCGATCTCTCGAGCCAATCCGTTGTCACAAGTTGATAGGGACCCCACTGGGGAGTCCAAATCAGCTTTGAACTGATTGGGGATAGGCTTCCTAAGGACCGAAAATCGATTATGAAAATACGGCTATTTTGTGTGGGAAAATTCAAATCCTCTTGCGCAAGCTAGTGTTCGAGACAGGGAGCTCCCCAAACATATCTCCCTTGGCGCAGCCGGTAAGGCGCCAGCCTTGCATTTTGAAGGTTGCTGGTTCGAATCCTATTACCCGAGCAATGTTTTGCTTCATTTTTGCAATCACTGCCTGCCTATTCCCATGTTAGTTTTCCTCTAATATCGATGGTTTGTAAACTGAAAACAGTATTAGGTGTTGCAATATTTCGCATCTTTTGAAAAATTTTATTCACGATTTTGCACTCTTGTTCGCCCATCTGTATCAGAGGATAGCACAAGTGAAATAGGGTGAAAAAACAAAAGGAATGGTTGAAAAATACAGCAAAACATTTCTCAGGTAAAAGGATTCGAACCAGCAACCTTCAAAATGCAAGGCTGGCGCCCTACCGGCTGCGCCAAGGGAGACATGTTTGGGGAGCTCTCTGTCTCGAACACTAGCTTGCGCAAGAGGATTTGGATTTTCCCACACAAAATAGCCGTATTTTCATAATCGATTTTCGGTCCTTAGGAAGCCTATCCCCAATCAGTTCAAAGCTGTTTTGGACTCCCCTGTGGGGTCTCTTTCAACTTGTGACAACGGATTGTCTCGAGAGATCGGACCACTTATGGGGTTCCCTTGTCACTCACATCAATGGCGTCCTGCTTGTTCTCTATCGTCTTCGTGACGATCTCGGCGTTGAAGTGGTCGTGCAGGCAGTGGTCGAGATGCGACTCGATCGGGAGCGGCTCCGACAGGAACTTCTTGATGAACTCCTTCTTCGACGACTGACAGAGCACGACACACTTGGCTGCAATGGGAAGACGAGGTTAGCCTTCAGATATCACATAAAAAACCCCGGAATCTGATTCCGGTAAGTTGCTGCAACAATTAAGTGTCCCCAATTATACCCATTCTAGTCCCCACAAACGTTCTGTCCTGATCCCAACCACCCAGCCCCATCACCCACTACCCAATCAACGCGTACCATCCTGGTCGTGGGCGGGGCGATTCGCGAGGCCGACCATGTGGAGGATGTCGGCGACGGGGTAGTCCTCGTAGGCGTGGCACTGGCCGTTGTAGAACTGCGTGTCCATCACGACGACGACGTACGCCGCCATCGAAATGGAGTAGCAGAGAGAACGGGGCACGATGCACACCTTAATTAATTAATTAATCAATCAATCAATTAATACTCATTAGAATCATTAAAGGCGATCACCATGCACACCGTTACCTTGATTCTCGTTACAATCAGTTCTAGTTCTGTAAAATCATCGTAACTCTAGATCACCAACCTTACTACTATCCAGGATCCAGGTAGTCTATTCTCGTTCTGTACTACAACTGAAACTACAGTTCTACAATGTTTCTATTCTATTTCAGCACGGCAAAAGAAACGCTAGTCCCCAACGATTCCCTCTTCCACTGTGCTACAATTGAAACTCAAATTAGCCATATTTTACCTCTGTACGACAACTACAAATGAAAATCTACTTCTCCCACAATAACACAAGCACAATACACTATATCTATTACAATTGAAACTCTAGTTCACCAAATTTCCCTTATCTCGTTCCAATACTTCAACTGAAACCATACATGAAATTCCAGGTTATAGGTAGTTTTGGACGGGGGTTTTTTTTCTATTCCACCCCTCACTCTTCACCTGAATCGCTCCCGACTTGAACATCTGCTCGACGATGGCGACGTCCTTCGGCGCGCTGCCCTCGTGCAGGTATCCGACGCCGCACGACAGCGTCTCGCGGAGGGTCGAGTCCTGCATTGATACAGTATACTTGTGAGCTGGGGCACAACTGTTTCGTCAGGTCAGACTAACGATCAATCAATCAATAACCTGGATGGCGTCGATCAGCTTCTTGAACGTCTCATCCGCCTCGGAGATGTGCAGGAAACGCTTCGGCTGACCGTCTGCAAGTTCATTAGTTAGGCAGAAGATTTTTCCCTTTCTGACAATAACTACAAGTTGATTGGTTTGGAGTGGAGTTATCTAGAACCTGTGGAACGCAAAGTAGATTTGACGATCTATACAAGCATCATACGAAACATTACTAACCTTTGATCATATTTTTTTAAGGAAACGAATAGATAGGAATATTAGAGTAAATGACGAAGCCGAAAACGAGTGGGTGGAGCTTCTCACCGGCATGCTGCATGGCGAGCATGTCCACGGCCGTCGACCTCGTCTCCCTTCTGCTGGGCACGAAGACGAGGGCGGGCTTCGGACGCAGCTTGCCGCCGTGTCTGCACACTGCCTGGTACACGGGGCGCACCATCGCCGCCAGGCGAGAGGCCGTGTGCGAGAGGTTGAAGCCCTGACAAGGGATGATTGTGCTTGGGTTGTATGGGATTGGTGAAACGCAAATATGCATAGTTTCTTTGTTTCAAGATTGTATGGGATTCGTGGTTCCGCAACCATTAAGCTCTGACCACGCGAAACGTGATCTCACCTGGATGAACAGCTCCAGCTTGACGGGTCGAGTGCCGGGCGGGAAGTTGAAGGTGGCCGCCGACGAGCAGCCCAGCCAGGCGCCCACGTCCTTCGCGTTGGCCAGCGACGAGGAGAGCGCGACGATGCTGGAATAAAGTCAGTCATCGATAACCCTCCGTCCGCCCTACAGTACTCACCGCAGTCCCGAGTCGAGCTGTGAGGCCATGTAGCGCATGCGCGAGCAGATCACCTCGAGCACTGGCTGCAAAGGGGAGGAAATTTGAGACAGCCGTTGATACTCGGTAGCCACGATTCGTCCTACTAGTCTTACATTCAGACTGACATCCAAAATACCACCATACCATGCAAGACAAAATAGGTTTGGGATGGAGCGATATCGAACTGGTAAAATACAAAACCGCGATGTTCTACTTTCCGGAGATTAAGAAAATTCAACTGTTTGAAATGCCCTCCTCATCCGTTCTCTCCAATCCACACATTCTTTCACTGTGTCAGACAGAGCGATAAAGTGTGTGAAATTGAGAGACGACGACGACGACGTCATCTTACCCCGTTCTCTCCTCCAATCATGTGGACGTCATCGACGACGAAGAGCTTCACCGCCTGCACGTTCTTGCGCTGCTTCCAACGACGAGAGGTGTTGTCCCATCGCTCGGGAGTCGCCACTGAACAAACAGCAGTAGGATTGACAATTCAAGGGTTATTTCCTTGAATAAGGAATGAGAGGGCGACGAGTCCTTGGACAAAGAACGAACAATTTTTCCCTCCCCAATGGCCTTCAGTAACCCGATAAGAACCCAATTTGATTTGACACATTTTTCAAAGCATCGATCTAAAAAGTCAGTTTCCGATTCCCCGCCCCTCACCAATGATTCGGCCACGCTGCAGCAGCTTGAGATCGGTCGCAGGCTCTCCAGTGAGCAGCACGACGCTCTTGTCCAGAGCGCCACCCAGACGATCCTGCCAGTCCGCGGCTACCTAAAAAAACTCAGATAAAAAGAACAAGTTGTTTCCCTGTCCTCGATCAACTTTCACACTCCTACATTTCAAAAGGGAGCGTAATCACACGTGTGTGCTCCATCGGAACCAGAGATTCACTCAATCATAATATTCCCACCTCCTCGGAATTGATTTCTCAAAAGCTAAATTATAAAAGGATAAATCTTCACACTTTTGTGCTCCCTCGTAATCCGTGTTTCACCCAATCCTTAAACCCCACCTTCGCTGCCAGATCCTCGACGGGCGTCACGTACACGCACTTCGAATCGGGCTGCAGCTCCAGATGACGGAGGATCGCCAGCTCGGCAACGGCTGTCTGTAAGAATTTATTATTTATACAAATATTTTACTTTTCAAACATTATTTGGACGCACCTTTCCGGATCCCTGCGGCGCGCACACGAGCACGTTGTCGTTGCTCTCGTAGACCGTACGGAAGACTGCAAAAGATCAAAGATCAGGTCTTGATCGACTTATTGCAATTTGCCACACTACTGAACCTTGAAAGCCAGCTTTCAAACGATTTTTTTCGATTTTAAGGCGTTTCGAAACTCTTTCTACTTGCGTAATTTTTGCAACCCCTTCGCACCTTGCGTCTGAATCGGGTTGAACAGTTTGATGCCCGAGGCGGCGAAGATCTCCTCGTAGTCCTTGCGGCCGATCGTCGAAAGGGGCAGCGGCTGCAAGGAATGGGGTTAGTATTAGCTTTGAAACACCAACGACCATGGATCAAAATTGGATTCACGCTAAACAAATACCACATCCTATCAATTTGTATCAACTCAGAAACGCCAACGACCCTGGGCATCAATCAAAAATTAGATCATGCAAAAGTGAATCTAAAAAACGCGGCCATAGATGGAATAGTCAGGTGATTAAATCTGTAGAAACCCGGATATGTTTACGCAAAAAATGACAAAATGGGTTTTTTTTTCGGAAGCCGGGTATGATTTAAAACGATATGTGACTTCCCATGTTTGCCTAACCCTCGACAACCGGGTACGTTTATGGATTTTAGGTACTTTTCTACGACCTTCTCCTACTATGAACGTAGCCAGTCCTGAACCAAGTTACCTGCAGATCCAGCAGTTCGGTGGGCGGCGGGTACTTCTCGGGCAGCACCAGATGACGGAACGAGACGGGCAGCACCTGTAATGAATATAATCAGTTCTCGATCAAAGTCAGTTGTCGATCGCCTACCGTTTCCGATCCCAGCCAGCGGTCGGAGACGACGCGGACGTAGTAGAGGGGAGGAAGGGGCTCGAAGACGGGCACGAACATCTTCACGATGTGGTCGTCCTCGGCGAATTTCCTGCGAGGGATTTTGATTTGCTGATTGAAGTTTCGCAAATGCAATAAATTTCCACAGTGAACCCATTAATTTGCTTCATGTAATCACATTTCCGACGATCCATGAGATTGGAGGAGCAACAAACTCACTGTTTCAGCAGGAAGAACTCGTGATGGAGGATGACCTCGCCGTCGACGTCCTCGACCATGATCCAGAAGCCCTCGGCGTTGCCGTGCACCTGCGACAATTATTTATTATATAAAGTCATCCTTGCATTTCGAACACCGCTGTTGTGATAGTGAGTCACGGAAGTTCAATATTCCTCTATTCCAAACCAATCATTTCGTGTTCCACCGATTCTAGATAACTCAACTCCAATCCAATTAACTTGATATAGTATCCCCGCTCTATCGATCGATAACTACCGTATCTCACCCTGTCATCCCACTGGAAGTCGGGCGTGATCGTCAGCTCGATCTTGAGCGTCGATCGAGTGATCGGCTGGATGAGCGTCGTCATCTCCAGCTTCGGAATCTGGAAAAGGCGAATCGTGAACTAACTATAATCGGCAAGAAAAACATTCAGGAATCAATACTCGCCACTCTCGAGTTTCACGCACCTGTCTTATGAACTTGTGGAGGGGCTTGCCCATCTTGGGCAGTTTGATCAGCTCTCCCAACTGGTTGGCATCCAGATCGTAGAGGCGGTCGAACGAGTAGTTCTTCTTGTCGATCGATCGGACCACCTGAATTTATTTCCAGATTTTTCATTTTTCAGTTTAATGCGAAAATTGATTCGTTTGAAAGTAAAAGCATTGTTAGAAAGGGATCAATTGTTTTTTTTACTGTTCCTAATCAAATTAATTTTTTAATAACCTCGGTGGGGATCTTCTTGAACTGATGCAGCGGGTTGAGCGACTGCCACTGACGAGCAGTCACCATCTTGCACAGCGAGAGAACTTTCTGCAAATAGATAACATCATCCCTCTGAAACTGTGATCCACAATGCTCAATTTGATTACTCTCTTACTACAAAGTTTGGCTGCCGTAACAATTAGAAAGACGGAAAGGAAGAAAGAAAAAAAAACAAAGAGTCGAAACAGCGAATCACACTGTGCACTTGTTTTGCTATGCCGCCCCTACAGCATTGCTATGCCCAGTCGTCCTCACCAGCGCGAGCCCGGCCCAGCCGCGCCACAGCACGATCTCGAAGAGCGCGCGGAAGAGACGGCCGGCCGACTGCGCGATGAAGACCATGTCCGACTGCAGCGCGAAACCGTCCAGCTTCAGCTGCGAGATGTACGCCTGCAATGTACCCACTATTTTCCGAAATCACGAATCTGACCTGCCGAACCCCCCTGTCCAAAGCTACCGTACCTGCAGGAGGACGTTGACCTTCGCGCTGGGCTCGTCGAGCGACTCCTTGATCGGGATGGGCACGTGCTCCGCCAGCTTCTGCAGCTCGATCTTCTCCTCCTCGCGAACGGCGATTTGCTGAACACGTCATCTCGTTTAAGTGTCAATGATTCCAAACATACATGAACGAAAATACGCTAAAATAAGGACATCATGCCTAGTTTCACTATAAATTTATGAGAATCGGTTGCATTTTGCTGGTGCCAACAGTGATATCCATGTATAATTTCAACAAGATTCGGGCTTCAAATAGTGCTAAAGGCGTGACACACAAAAAAAATTTTTAACATGCTATTTCCTTTCGCCGTTGACATTGAGTTTCAAAACAACAATAACAGCAACAGCTACCTTGAACTCGCTGGACAGGGAGAAGATGCGGAACAGGTCGATCTCGGTGGCCGTCGCCTTCAGCAGCGAGTTGTACGTCTGCATCGAGTCGAAGGTGCAGTAGAAGTGAGAGGCGATGCGGCCGAGCTCCGTCGCCTGAAATTTGATTTGAAATTGTCAATTTCTGACACAAGTTTCATTGATGATAACAACCCCTAGGAAACCTGAGAATACCATGCAATCTATGGGTCCGTCTAACGAGTAAAATTTATTCAGTCTATTAATTTGATCCTAATGTTAGAGGGGCGGGACTAATGCAAGTCTCGCGAAGCCGCAATCTCGAACGCGGATCCGATCTGTCTTTTTTTTGTTCTTGATATCTATTCCATCTAATAATGAGCCATTCCCCTACACATGAAGCCTCAATCTCCCCTACCTGAATCACGCCCGTCTTCTTGTTGTAGTTGATGAGATGGCCCTTGTCCAGCTGCATGCACGCAGTGTGGATCAGGTCGGCACGACGCTGCTCCAGCTGAGGGTCCAGCTTCTGCAAAGGAAGGGGAATTGAGGTTGCAGTTGCACCGCAAAGTCATCATTCTCATATTTCCGTTTCTGGCTTTAGGGATATCGGACTTGTGATAATACAACAAAAAAAGATGGGAAGGAGTGGAGGAATATCGAATTTGTGAAAGACGACGTGAGAACAGCACCATGCCCTTCATGTTTCATTGATAACATTCAGTTTCACGGCGTCCCCACATTTCATCGCAACCCACCTTCTCGTCGTGCGTTATTCCATAGGTGGTGGGGCTCTTGTACATACGAATGAACAGGTACGTGTACCCGAGCCAGTGCATCGCGTCCTGCAAAGAGGCCAATCAACGACCAACCAATCGACTACCGTATACCTGGACGCTGCTGATGGTTCCCAGCACGACCTCCGCATTCAGCATGTCGGGCAGGCGCGAGATCACCTGCGACTCCACTGGCAGCTGCAATATGGTACTCATTGGTTCCATGGTCTGGCTCCTGGCTCCGGTTCCGGTACCTGCTGGTTCATCAGGGAGAGGTAGAACTGCAGCTCGGAGTGGTGCGTGATCAGGATGCCCTTGCCCTTGCTGTCGTACTGCGGGCGACCGGCACGACCCAGCATCTGCAAAATAGGAATCCAAATCAGTTCGCGATTCGCCAATCTCATCAAACTACATCCAATCAACGCAATTCACTCAATTTCACCTAATCCCATCTCGTTGTCTCCATTCACTCTCCTCATTCGCTCACTCCCTCACCCCTTCAATCCCCCTATTGACTATTCTCCTCCTTGCAAATCACTCCCTCCCTCCCTCTCCCTCTCTTCTCCCCTCTTCACTCTCCATTCCCTCACTCGTCGTCGTCAGTCGGGAAGAAGGAATAGCAGAGGATGTCGTGCTCGTTCGCCATCGCCATTACCCCCGGTGAGCATCCCTCCCCGAGGCTAGCCCCAGGATCCTGCTACAGTACTCGCGAGGACCCCGAATTTACCGTAGCCCCAGTGCCATGAACCACAGAGTCCTTAGGGTCCTATTACAGTCCCAGAGTATCCAGTTCCCTGATTCCCTACCGTACCTGTACCACGGAACCGTTACCGTATCCCCTTAAACCATATCTCGCATCGCAGATCGCTGCAACATCTCCGCGGGAGGCGGCACCTCCAAGCACAAGATGGTCAACCAGTGCGATCGCAAGCTCGCCTTCAAGGTACGGTAACGACGGAGGGGTACCGTATCATCACCATCACTTGGAAACCACCATACCCAATGTCTCCTTCTGTAACATATCGCACGTCTGTAATCTACTGTACTCAAAAATAACGTGGAGACACTACTGTACCCTCTCTCTCCCTACGGTAATCTACCGTACCTAGGTTCGCTCGTCTAACAACTCCAACTACTCGGTCAACATGATCGGCGGCTTCATCGACGTCGCTGAGACGAAGGAGTTCGTCATCACGCGCAAGGCCGGCAAGCCGCAGCCCGACAAGCTGCTCATCTGCGTCAGTTCGCGATCCGACCCCCTCTGATACTACTGTAGAATCCCGGGTACTCATCGTTTTTCGTCACCTCCCATCGACATCCAAACGTGAAACAACCGGGAAAGAATGTTAGGCGAGTAGTGAATGAATCTCCCGATCCTCTGACTTGTGAAAAAGTGGAAAACGATGGAGAGACGACCACTCTTCTTCTCGAGAAATGCGTGAAGTGATTCACTAAATCACTTCAGTTCTGCGACGCGACGGGTCCCGACGCGCTCGAGCACTTCAAGGGAGAGGCCAAGGGCGAGGTACCGTACCCCGTCTGACTACCGTACCCAATCCCTACCGTATTGCAGGTGGTCGGCGAGACGCTCATCAAGCTGTCGGCCGCCGAGTAGGCATCGTGTGACCTACCGCACTACCGTACTCCTCGCTTCTTCTTCCCTTCCTCTAATGTCATGCCGATCGTCACCCTTCATACAAGCACTCTTCCTTCATGTCTCCCCGCGTCTCTACCCCCCTCCCTTCCTCCGTCTTTCCGTCCCCCTTTGCTTCCCCCCACGATACGACACGCAGCCCCCAATGCATAAAGTCGTCCTCTCGATCGGCTTCCCAATCAATCGATAATGCATCCGGGATACAGTAATCCATCGATCGTACAGTACCTGCATCACATCAAGAGCACCAAGCTCGGTCCATCGGCCCTTCTCGGGGTTGTAGATCTGCAAAGGGGAAACGATCAATATACAGTAACCTGTGAGTAGTGCTACAGTAACCACAGGCTACAGTACCTGCGTTCCCTTGATGATGACACAGTGGGCGGGCAGATTGACTCCCCACGCAAGGGTGGCAGTAGAGACGAGCACCTGCAATATCGATTGATTTGTACTATTGTAACAACACGCTACCGTAGTCAACTTTCATACAATTTTGAAACAGTCAAATTTGTGTTTCGTAAAAAAAACCCTATCTCTCATTGAAAATTGCACAGCCCCGCATAATCTTGAACGAAAGCCAAACCTGTCATATCAGCGTTTCAACGTACCTGCAGATGCTTGTCGGCGAATAGATCCTCCACCAGTGTTCTGTCCACTCGGGTCATGCCTGCGTGATGGATAGCGAAGCCGTACGGCAGCAGGTCCTTCAGGTCCAGATTCTTCACCTGCAATTTGATTGATAACGCCCTGATCAGTTTCCTCGGGTTGAGTATCTCTGGACATCAAATCTCGCTGCTACGTGTTTCATTTGCTCAATATCATTCAACCTCAAACCACGCAGTTTTAAGTTTGACACGTTCCATATCCCTCTACCCTCCCTACCGTCCCCCTCCGCTACCGTACCTGCTCAGACTCGCTCCTGAGGATCTCCGTGGACGCCGAGCCCTCCTTCATGAACTCGCCCAGTGTGTCCTTCTCCAGACACATGTCTCGGATGGCCTTCGCCGTCTTCGCCGTCTCCTTGCGAGAGTGCACGAAGATGAGCACCTGCACAATCAATAATCAGACTAAATAAACATGCTGAAACAGCAATCTGCCTAGTTTGAAACGCCCATTAAATGTTTCTCTGGTGTGTACTCAATCACACGCTTCATCCCTAGCCAACTAGTCATTTCGCAACTCATATCTTTCATAACCCACAACTCGGCATTCTCACCTGACTCTTTCCTGCGTGCTCCATCACTTTCTCGTAGACGACCTCGTTCATGGCAGTGAACCTCTTGAGCGCCTTCTTCTCAGTGATACCAATGTACTGCTGCTCGAGGGGCACCGGACTGATAAGAAATAAGTTATCAATCGAAATTTGAAACCTTGCACATCCACAAATCGTGTTTCGTGTGGATTTGAAGGTTCAGGGGAAACACAATCAACTAGGTTTCGGTAACAGTATGTTTCCGGTGAGATCATACAAACCGTGTTTCAAGTAACCTTCAGTTCTGGAATATTGTGTACCGAAGGTATTCAGATCGTGTAAAAACAACAATAAAAATCAATCAAGTTTCAAAATGAACTATTTCTTTCAAGCAAAACTGCATGCCCAACTCACCGATAGCTGTTGTCGAAGTAGTAGAGGTGCTCCGGCTTCACCTTCAGGAAGGCCGCGACGTCATCGTAGTTGGGGAGGGTGGCGGAGAGGCCGACCAGACGGCACTCGTCGTGGTTCTGCTCCATCTGACGCAGCGTCCTGCAACGATCGGCATTCACGTCTGCCTTTTCCCCCTCTATCTCACTATTTAATTCAGAAAGCGTTTAAGCTCTATCAAGGAATAAAGCAAGCACTATCTGGCGAATATGCGAAACAGTTTTTGCGTGACAAGCGAGCATGGTAAAAAAGAGGCGCTTCCGACGACGTACCTGACGACGATCGACTCCAGTACGGGTCCTCTGTCGTCGTGCAGCAGATGGATCTCGTCGATGATGATCAATCGAACGAGCTGGTTGTACGCACGCTCACCGCCTGCAATTAATCATGAATAGAATAATTTTTGAACTGGGAAAACGACAGTATAATTAATAGAATTCGAACAGCAATAAAAACACATTCGTGATGAGGAAAGTAGAAGGTGAGTTAAAGATTCAGGAGAAGTTGAAACCCGAGTCCCTCACCCTTTCTCGTGACGATATCGTACTTCTCGGGAGTGCACACGATAACTTGCGTAGCCATGAACTGCTCCTTGCTCATCTGCGCGTCTCCCGTCATCTCACCCACCTGCAATTTAATTATTGTTTTAATTAAACCAATTAAACTCACGGTAATTCCGAAGGGCGCGAGTCGCTTGCCGAACGAGCCCACCATCTCTTGTACCAGAGACTTCATGGGAGCAATGTAGATGCACTGAAACAATCAACAATTACCAGTGAATGGCCAATCGTACATTCTTTCTCACCAGAAGGAAGGACTAGAATCTAACCACTATTTGAGTGGCTATTGAAACACCGGATCATCTATACAGAAAATCTCATTCACTGTTTATTCATGTAATCGTGGTTAAAATCGTAAGAGCCGGCGAATCTGAGCTTCAACCAATAGTACCTTGAACTCGTCCAGCTTCACGGTTCCGTCCTCTCTCAGATGCTTGCCGACCTCGCGAAGGATCGTGAGCAGTGCCACGTTCGTCTTTCCTGCTCCCTGCAAATTGATGAATTAACCTCACCAAAAACAACCAAACCAACAACAACATACGGTGGGGGCGCACAGCAGGAGGTGCTCATCGCACTCGAGGGCGCTCTTGCACAGCTGCGACTGGATACGATTGAGCTGTTTGAAGCCGTCAAAGGCCGGCTGCGCCCATTTCGGAAGGGCTGAGATATCGATCAGCTTCTGCAATTCAGTGATTAATAAAAGTACCGAAAGAAAAACAATTTTAATGCAACGTCAGAAGTCAGAAGTAAAATGATGTGGTGAGTGTTTTCCTCACCTCATTATCGGCGAATGGCTTCGGCTTGAGTGCCGGCACGCAAATCTCCTCCCAACTCTTCTTCTGCGTGCGCGTCGACTTCTCGGGCAGATTGCATCTGAACGACGGCAATTGGCATACATTCGTGACCCGTTTATCATAATCAGGTGAAACACGAATCTTGGAAGTGAAAATGATGCAAAAACACATGAAATTATGCCATTTTCTGGGCGAATTCCTGGTCCAGTCGTTCAATATACCTCTTATTCGTCATCGTATGCGACCCCTGGGCGAAGGTGAGATCCTCCAGATCGAGCATCTTCCTCGACGCCATCCACGTGCCCGCCTGCACAGCGTCGTCGCCTGATGATCGAGAAATAAATTATTATTCCAGAATAGTTTCACAAAAAATAGCTCCCCATTTCTGACAAAAACATTGTGCATCCGAATCACAGAAAGGTTTTAAACCAATATGTTTCACGTTTCAAGCCCTCCACTCACCCGCAGCCTCGGCCGCCTTCCTCTGTTGGGCGCGCTCGCGTTTCGCTCGTTCCGTCTGCAATTACAAGCAATATAGTCAGGTAGTAAAGCTAAATTGTCAACTGTCTTCGGTTTTTAACCATCAGAAATGCAAACGTGTTGACCGAAACAAAGTTTCGCAAAGCCAGAATCAATGGCTCTCTCGCTGGCTAGACGAGAGACAATGAGAAGAGGAGAGACGGTCGTACCTCGACGATGTCCTCGCCCTCTCCCTCCTGCAGCTGAGCGAGGATCGAGTGCAGCTCCGGCTTCGTGCGCATCTCCTCCTGGATAAATCAATAATTTAATACGGTAACAAATTATTATTTTTTAAATCAATATACGGTACTAGGTACGGTAGACTACGATCTACCAATCAATATACCTCGATCTGCTCCCTCTCCTCGGCCTGAGCCTGCTTGAGCAGCGTGCAGTACAGCACGAGGTTACGGTGCTGTCGGAGCGTCTGAAAAGGCGAATATTGCAATCCGGGAAAGTGAAGCCAGATCTCACCTTGATGAAATCGAACTGGTCGAATCCGAGCAGGAGCACGAGCTTGTTCTCTGCGTCTCTGTCATCGACGGAGTCCTTCAGAATGCTCACGACCTCCGTGCCCTTCTGCTGGGCGAGGATCGGGTCCTGAAGAAGAGGAGAGGGATTATCGATTAGCCTTGGAAAATGTTACGAAAATAGACCTCAATTGGCTCGAATTTTCGAGAGAGAAAAGAAAAAGAGCGAAAAAATGCTTGGTGTCTAGAATGGAAGTCATTTCCTTTTCTTTGGTTGGGATACGCGTTGGGATACGTAGTGTGAGAGACGACATCATCCATACCTTGTAGAACTTGGACAGCGATCGCTGGATCCAATGGGCATCAATATCCCTCGCATGCAGTCCTCCCTTCTTCTGTCCGCCCTCCTCGTCCTCTCCATATCCTCCCTTGAGCGTCTCCGACCACTCCGCATCATCCTTCCCGTCCTCATCCTCAGAGGAGGACTTCTCATCGTCTCCTGAACGTATTTATGTTAAATCGTCTCCATGGGTGGGCAAAGAAATTTTAGCCACGTACCCAAACAAATTTTAAATCTCAAGTTTCGTCATAAAAAGCAACACACAAGAAACGAGACAGCGCTGATAATAAGTAATCGTTTTAGAGTAATCAAGATAAGCGCGAAGACAGACGAGAAAATGTAGAGAATTCGATATTTCGCATTAAATTCCAGAGGCCGGCACGCACTATCGAGGAAAAAGGAATAATGAAAATTTCCCAGTACGATAGCTAGAGACACAAAACAACGAGACAGAAATCAGGAAAACAGGGATTCCAATTAATCAAACGGACTCTTGAGTTCATCGATGACGTTCTCGTCCTTCTCCTCCTCGTCCGAATCGTCAAAGTGCACGTTCACTCCCTCCGTCTCGTCAATGTCATCCTGAACGATGGGAGAATTCAGTTTAAGATCAAAATAAAAAAGTAGTCTAAACGAAAAGCGAACCGTACTTCTAACATACATGGAAAGTTTAAGTGTCATTTTTTGTTGTTGAAAACTCCTTACATGCTCCATCTTAGCCTCCTCATCGATTGCGAAGTCGGTGATCTTCTTCGAGAGATTGATCAGGGCGTGCGCTCGCTGGTCCGAGAGCGTTCCTGGAGAATAAAATAAATAAAGTCAATCAGCGATTCTCCATTCCTCATTCTTCCTTTGCTTTACGAAAATCTAACCGAGAAACTGCTCGACGGCCTTCTTCCTTTCCGTCTCTCTGATCTCATCCGACTTGAGCACGATGAGAACCTCGTCGGCAGCACCACAGAGAATATCACGGGGCTGGAAATAGTAACGATTACTTTATCGTCAATATTTTTCCATCACATGCGAAATATTTTAATAAAATATAATAACTTTTTTTCAAAATAAAATATAAGCTTACCTGATCTCCAATCGACTCTGAGATCAGAGCAAGAAGAACTTCGTATGTCTGTCTGGTCTCCTGAGTGCGAGGCTTGTATTGTCCGAGCAACTCTGTGTTCTCTGCCAGCAGATTCTTGTTGCCATAACGGAGGTCGTCCGACTCTCCCTTCTTCTTCCTAAAAAGGGCCAATAATACAGAAAACAAGATGATAAAATACGAAAATATAATCAAAAAGCGGTGCTTACTTGACTTTCTTCTCCTTTTGCTGGATGGGCGCCTTTCCTCGGGTGTACTTGTCACCCATGCGCATGCGACGAATCTCCTTGTCCGTGAGAGGGAGAACCTCGCCGGTCGGGTCATCTCTGCCTCGTCGATCGGTGAGATTGTAGTCGACTTGCAACACAAGGTTGGAATTCTGAAAGAGGGGACTGTTGGAATCCAAGCACAACTAGCCACACATATGATAACCAAGATAGCTCACCTGTCTGTACTCGTATTGCTGCACACGCGCGATATCGTCAGCCATGTTTAAGTCGAGGTCTTGGTGCGACTGAAATTTTAAATGTTAACAAAATTTGAATATTTCTGTCTCAAATGCGCGCAAAACTCAGCAAGAAATGTATCGTTATTGATAAAAATGGGTGATGAATAAGGGAGCAAGCAATCTATGAAGTGATTACGTCCTAGGTTTCTCAAATTGGGCAACACAGACATCTGTGTCAAGAAACGACGAATAAAGGCTTTAGAACACGGAATCTGAGTCAGAATAGGTAATTGAATGGCGATATAATAGACAGTGCTTGGTAATAACAACGATGAATGATTAGCTGATGACCAAGACAACTATTTTAAACAACAAATCAAACTATACTTCGAATTCGAATATCTGCATTCAAATTCGCGATTTTCGAAATTCGCTGCGTAGATCCGGACCGGCAAAACGCTCGATACTCAGACCCGGTAGTTAGGACACTGGACAGGCACACCACAAAGGAGCCGTGACGGGTATTAGAGCAACATCAAATGTTCTATTACGTGGACCGGATTTTGACTACGATATCTTCTAATTCTAACGAGACCTGACTTTATTTATTTATTTTTTAAAAATATTTATTTTTAATACGAAAAATTATATTCCGAGGTGAACGATAAAGTGAAAAAGAAAACCTACTATCTTTATTCGTCATAGAGAATCACATCGTTCTTTCCCTTTTTGCTACAGAGAAGAAGGAGCGCTTTACATGAATGGAACTATCTACTAAGCCCGAACGAGGGTAGAGGTCACCATTCTCAGAAGAGGGCAATGGGGTCAGAACGTTGTGGAAAGATAGAATCGCTATGACAAGGAGAAAAATAAATTCCATCCTTTATTCCTTTGCTTTTCCATTAGCATACTTGCTCATCACAACTATCGTAAACAATTCATCGATATTAATCATTTATCTCGATGCGCGATCATGATGCAATAACCAGGGAAGCAAGTAGACATATCACAATCAAGTTGCTCGTAGGCACAATGGAAATTATGAAACGGTAATCTGAATTAGTATCACTAAGAGCAAGCGATTATTAAAAGTGTGTAATATTGAATCGTTAGATAATCTGATTTTTTCTTCTAGGGAGATCATCATCTTCTAAACAGCCTTGGCTGCCCTCTCAATCACATCCAATGCTCGTCTCAATTCGAATTCCTCCAACTCCGACTGAGTCGAGACGCGGATGCTGAAATTAGGAAGAATTGAAGACGATAAAACACTACACTTTAACCTGGTCTATCCGACAGGTCATACACATGACTAGTGGTCACACACAGTAGTACTGTGACAGCCTTATTTGAACTGTCTTCTATCGAGTACTGGAGGTGAGTATGAAACCGCATACGTTAGACTCTTTATCGAGTTCTAAGCGTGACCTAACGATGTTTGATGGCGTTCTAATCTGATCTCACCTGGGTTCAACGGGGAAGGCCTCGTTCTCGTCCAGATATCGGGCTCGAGCGATCAGGATTCCCTCTTCGAACGCCTGAACGATTGATTTATTACTCCGTAATCTGATCAACTACCGTACCTTCTCGACGACTTCGTCCAACATTCGCTCCTTCTCTTCTTTGCTGAGCGAGGAATCGGCTACTTCGACATGTCTGAAAAGATTGGTTAAAACGTGTAAAATTGGGTGTTTGTATCTTTTCGAAATGTAAGATAACCGATACAGTCACTACTGTTTGTGTTTGATTGGGCTAAATATCGCTTCCGTGAATATATTAGTACTAATTGATTCACGTTGCACTAAACCTATGAATCAACTGGATAATTAATCCAGTCAAATACAAACAGAGATGATTGCTTCTGTTATGGCGAATGAAGCACTGCACATAAAGATGATTTATGAGCTCTTATATCACTCTGCAGAATTGGGATAGCAAAATGACTACTAAAAGCTATGAAGAAATGATATGGAATCACTGGCAATAAGCAAATTGAATACGATAAAAAGTTGAATTTCGAAAATCCCCTCATACCTGAATGGCGAGAGCACCTCTCCCTCTCTGCATCTGAAGGGGCTGCCAGTCAGGGCGGTAGTCAGACCCGCATGGAGAGAGCGCGAGCACTCCTTAATTAACAAGCTAATTAATTAGATAAAATATTAATTAGCCAACCTGCAGTCTGTGCACTCGACCGGGGTCCTCCTTGATCATGGTGAGCGCCTCGTCTGCAATTTCCAATTTTAGGATAACAATGAGCCCCGCGCGATGCGGTTTCAACGGCCCTTCTTCAATCTTCGGCACTAATTTTCAGAAAACAACTATGCATGCCATGTTGATACCTACAAACTTCTGAAGGCAACCATACTTAGTAAATTCCCTACTATGACCATCAATTGCCATCCATCTCCAAAGTGCGTTCGGCCGATCGTCCGATCTATTTTCGTTATACTATGTGTACGTACTTCCACCTTCCTCCTTATCACACATCATACAGTATGACTACACTACTAATAGTAGGGGAACTGGTTTGTTCTCGGTCAGCGCGTTGCAACAACTTCCCTTTTTGCACCCTCTGACCCCTCTTCTTTTCGCACCCTCTCTAGGACATCTTCACTGGTTACAATAAAATTAACCGTAAACCCCGCCCCTAGCGGCCACGCCCACTGATCTGCCCCCCTCTCTTGTTTTCCTACACTATCTAGGATATCATAACGAGATAGACGTCACCATCTATAAATGATAACTCATCACCATAATCTCTACCCTCCCCGTTCTTTCTCACTCTTCCTCTCTGCCCACCCAGCGCGCGATCGCTCTCATTGCGCTTTGCGTTCTCTTTTTCATCAGCTCATTAAATATTTTAATACTTAAATTTAATTAATTAACTCACTGGCCGCAGTTGCCAGCAGGGGCGGCAGCGATGCGGAGAAGCAGTAGCCGAGTCCTGCAACGATTGGCTACAGTAATGGGTTCTACAGTACGCTACCGTAATCCTACCGTACTCACCGGACAACCGCTGGTGTCCCACGACGAAGCTCCTTCCGGCGCAGAATCCGCCCGTCGACGCGATCGCATTCTCCAGCGACGCCATCACCAGATCCACCTGGATCGGATCGATACCGTAGTGCTCGATCACGCCTGCAATAGGGTACTCTAGGGTTCGGTAGGGTAGTCCTTTGGGTCAACACTCGTTACTGCCACATTTTCTACGTTCTGGAGAAGCCCTCTTTCGTTCCGTATGATCTGAGGTTAGCTGGGCCCAAAAAATTGCGAAATGTTCCGTAAATCCTGTTCGGCTTTTGTGCTGCGAATGGGTGGGAGATCGTACTCTGATCTCACTCAACTCTTTCTCTCCCTCCTCCCCATCTCATTCCTTTCTTCCCCATGTGATCAGTCGAGTTGCCTCGCCGACATCTCCCCCTTTTCGTTCTCTACCTAGTCACACTTTTACTGCACTCGCTCATCGACTCGAGTGAGAGAACGCTCCCAACGTCGCTAGATCTCGCCATTTCACCCGTTATTTGAATATCTCCCATCTCCGTTACCATTAGGGCTGGCAAGTGAAGGAAATTTAGACAAATGAAGAGGAGATTTTCTCGCCCTCTCACTATTCCCTTCTTGAAGAGTGACCCGGCCGCTCTTTCTCTTCATGAAGAGAGCAAAATGAACGGGGGAAACCCCCTCATTCCCCTCTTATTCTTCACGAAGAGGAGACCGCGTCGCTATTCCCTTCATGAAGAGAATGACCACTCAGTCTCTCCTTTGTGAGAGCAAATGAAGAGTGCATTTCGATTCTTCATTTGCCAGCTCTAGTTACCATGTAGCTGGTAGAATATAATTTGTGGGGCAAGGTAGTTTGATCATTTGATCTTTTGATTCGATCACTGCTAGCCGGGAAAACAGTGGGATGATCTAACACGCGGTTTCGGTTATTACTTCTTCCCACAACTTTATTTCACATCTTCCATTGTTCGGGGTTGACTAACCACGAGATTGTTTCGAACGTTTCCGCTCTCTTCCTTCCTTCTTTGAAAAGTCCACCACACCGCCCTCCTCTTGCTACTTGAATCGGTTTATTCATGGCGAGAAACCGAATAACTTCCCGCATTCCCTTTAATAGGCCAACATGAGGAAGTAGAGATCGTTGTAGTAACGATAGAATAGTACACGCGTTGACTAACCCGTCGCCGTGGTCTCTAATAGGAGCTCCTGTCCACATACCGCTTATACCTTTCAAAGTATCACTTCTCTGTTGCAACCCGAATCGGTTTAGGCGAGAAACCTCGTAACTTTCCTCTCGATCCTCTAATAGGCTTTCGCCCCTCTCGCCCCGCTTATCACCACCCCCGAATGTCAACCGGAACTCTTCTTTGCCATCTTCAAACAACAGCGAACGACACTTCCTCACCCCTTGCCATTCATTTTCCCCTCAATTCTTCAGACCTTGTGATCGTCGTTGATCGAGCAAATGGTCTGATCGACGAGAGAGCGGGCGAAACAACGAGAGTCCGATCACCCATTCTTCCATTCAACAACGACGATATTGAACCATATCACATGCTTTCATTCTTGTGTTCGTTTCTTCTCTGATTGAACAACACAAACCGAGATTCTGAATGCTAAGCATACTTCCTCGTAGTTTGCGTCTGATTCCCATCACCTCATACAATAACACCCCTCCCCCTTTGTCACCAGACTACATTACCTCTCACTCGCGTGAATCGGCTTTACTCTCTACATGGGCTCTTGAAAATCAAGACAATCCATTTGACATGGGTTTGGTAATTCCCTGTGTCGTTTCTCTTTATCGTCGGTCGAGTATTCCCAATCGAGCGCGTTACTCGCCCTCTCTACTTTCAAATAACCCCTCGCTCAGTGGTCAGCGCCGCTGTTACAATGTCACTTGTGCCCACATTAGGAGTTGATCAAACACAAATTTGACGCTACCACCGCCATATGCGCGTCAAAACATTTACACCTTTTTGCGCGTTGGGCAGGCGCATGGCACTTTCATAATCCCAATTTCGTGTGCGCTCGATCTGTCCCATTCTTCAATAACCAGGTTACTCCAATCTGCTCCATTCGTGTCTTAACCTCGTGTTAAGATCTCAATTACTCCGGCACGACTCATTTCAATCGATCTGTTCGCGATGTCAAGAGATAGTGCAACGCTTTGTCCTCGTTCCTTACCTCGATCTCCATATCATTTACACTACCAGTGCAAAGGTCGAGATAGGAGTCGATGAGGAGAGGCGCGTAAACTATCAAGGGTACTCGGTTGGGTGAGAGAACGCTCAGTCGCGCAGATCCAGTTATAATCACTTTTCTCTGTCGTCTCTTCCCGCCCTCCGTATTACTTGTGTTATCCGATCTACCAGTTACTCGATGAGATCATTTCCCTTTTTTTCAATCGCATTGTTTGAATGCTCTGTGCGCAATCCTTTCCGAATCCCCTCTGATGGCAACTCATATTACCCCATTCTCGTATTGGCACTATTCCCATTGTGCATCACTTCGAGATGTTTGACTATTTGCCAGTTCAAAATAACATAAACAGTGCTATTATTCCAGACTCCTCCTCCCTCTCTTTATCTCCGTCTCCTTCACCATTCGTAGCCTCATTCGTAGCTCTCGTCTCTCAACGATGCGGTCGGTTGCCCTCTATCTAGTGGTGCTGGCCGCATGTGTCGGCGCCAATCCGAGACGATTGAGGAGGGAGGAGGCCATCGTTCCTCTCGAGCCAGCCAAGTCAGTTTACACTTATCGGATTGATGACGTCATGGCCTTATGAGCAGAGTTAGTCAGATAATCTTGGGCATTCGTCTGATCTCATATCCACTTCGTCCATAACTCGAAATCTCTCAGGTCCGGATCATCTTCTCTATTGGAACTTCCCGAGCCCGGACCCATCGAAGAATCCGAGCTAGTCGGAGAGGTCTCAGTCACGACCAAGTCTAGTGAGATGGTACGTGATGACTAGGAACCTCCAATACTCTGACAGAGAATTCTCAATTGAGCACTGACCCTTACTTTCGATTGAATCATTAACACAAACATCAATGATGAGAGGGAACATCGCATCAATCAACCATCATTATGAAGGGCAACAATCAGAGACCGTTCATCTCAACCGTTCAGGCGGACATGCTTCGCGGCACGCCCTCTTCCAAGGATGTACTGCCTGCAGCTGCTGCTGCTGACGGCGGGCTGGCAGCCGACATCGCAGCAGAAGCAGCCGTAGCCAGGTCGACGGCCAAGGATGAATCAGAGGAGGCGACGACCCGAACCCCCTCGAACATCTTCGAATCATTTCCCGAAGAAGCCACAGTCGAGGTGCGCATTTCATTTCTCATTGCCAACGAATTCGGACAAAACTGGCACTATTAGCCCAATAAATCAGTATAATTTCAATATAGGTTTGCGACGAGAAGTCAGCGCCGGGCCGGTCCAAGATCTACTGCACTGGCCGTCTGCTCGCTGCCGTCAATCTCCACCATCTCTTCCCCGATTCCAAGACTTTCGTCGATCGGCCCATCAAGGTTGGCATTTCTCGATGTTTGATCACCTATCATTCGTATTCCTCAACAATCTTGCCATTACAACCAGCGGAACTTGCGAATCATGCAAACCAAAAGACCGATGGTAAAAGTGAAACCGAAACTGTTTCAGTGAAAGCTTTATTGTCTCTCACTTTATTACGAAGTGCTTCTTGCAGGTTAACCGAACAGAAGACGAGATAATGGCCGATTTCGACACTCGATTTCCACCCAAGGATTCGGATATCGATCCGGATCAGTTGAGGGCGTTCGTTGAGCAGAATTTTGAACAGGAGGGACATGAATTAGAGAAGTGAGTCGAGTAGTGGTTAAACTCTCTCCATTCCGCACGCTCTATCACGAGCACTTTTTGTGAGTCACTTGCGAAGAACAATCACGGTTACACGGTTACGCATGACTGCTCGCTTTAATCGAGACATACCGTAAAATAGGAAAATGCATCATATGGTCGGTCTAGATCTTCCTTTTTTTATTACCGTACCACCATCGCTTCCTACTAGCTATTGATCCTCTCTGATAGCTATTCGCACTGATCCTCTTATAGCACACAGCCAATACGTGGTGTAGGAGTGACTAGTAAACTGAATCCTACGCACGAATGTATTTTTGGCGGAGATGTATAATAATATAATTTTAGAACTGATCATTTTAGAACTCTTGTAATTTTGATCTCAGGAGGTATTTTACGACATTTCATTTTTTACCCATGCAGAATTCTAAAATCACCAGTTCTAAAATGATACACCTCCTTTTTTGGCTCCCAGGTTACAGTGAAGCAAATAGGGTGCGAGTTATCTTGCAAAGACATTTGGACTACGATCCTTGATACAACACATCCTAGATGCGACGTTCCCGACTGGCAGCCCTCTCCTCTCGCATTCGAATCAATCGCCGACGATCAAATGAGGGAATTCGCGCACAAGCTCAATGCCATCTGGAAGGAGCTGTGCAGGAAGATCAAGCCTATGGTGAGAAACTCAAGATTGACGACACTTTATTTGGGAAGAGACTCAATGTCTGACGATGTAGCATGTCGAATAGAGAGACGCAACTGCAGGTTCGCGACGAGCCCGAGCGTTTCTCTCTGATCCACGTGGACAATAACTTCATCGCTCCTGGCGGTCGCTTCCGCGAGTTCTACTACTGGGATACATACTGGATCGTCAAGGTATTGGATCTACAAGATCACTAAATCCAGTCAACTACAGGGCCTGCTCGCTTCGGGCATGTACGAGACAACGCGCGGGATGCTCGAGAACTTCGGCTCCATCATCGCCCGGTTCGGCTTCATCCCGAACGGCGGCCGTGTCTACTACCTCAAGCGGTCGCAGCCCCCACTTCTGACTGCGATGGTGTACGAATACTATGAGGTATACATGGTATATTCAATGTGTATCGAGACAAGACAGCATTTCGCCTGATCTGAATCCCCCTTCTCCAGGCCACTCGCAATCGCACCTTCCTCGCGGAAATGCTGCCACTACTCGAGGCGGAGTTCGAGTTCTGGCGCGAGAAACGATCTGTCGAGGTAGAGATCGGCGGCGTCAACCACAAAATGTTCCAGTACCGAACAGAGGCCAACGTGCCCAGGTGAGTCTTTCGTTGATGCAGAATCAGGGATGAGCGCCCTTCCCCAGCGTGTTTTTCTCTTGTAAAAACACTTTTCGCGGGTTCGGCTCTACAGAAATGGTTCCCGTTCACGCGGGTACAGCCCAATATTGAGGAGGTCGCTCATTACTGTGTAGAATCCTATAGACATCAGCGAAAGGCATAATGAAGTAATTCCTTGCAGACCCGAGTCCTACCGCGAGGACGCCTCCATCGCCGCCGCCTTCCCCTCCAAGGGCCGACAGCAGCAGTTCTACAAGGATGTGGGCAGTGCCGCCGAGTCCGGATGGGATTTCAGCACGAGATGGTGGGTTTGCAGCCTCGATTTTCTATACGAAAATCTTGCCTATCTCGACTTTCCCGAAAAAATATAGTGCGGAAATGTTAGAGAAAGCATATCGATTGAAGAGCCGACAGTCGAAAAAATCGCGAATTCAGGTTCGCCGATCACAAAACGTTGCTGAACATTCACACGACGCAGGTCGTTCCAGTCGATCTGAACGCCTTCCTCTGCTACAACCTCAACCTCATGTCCTTCTTCCACGGACAGCTCGGTAATCTCAGTCACCAGTCAAAGCAATCAGCTCACTATCTCCAGGCAACTTGAACAAGGAGCGTGCCTGGCTGAACGACTTCAACGCCTTCAAGGTCTCGTTCCGGGACGTTTTCTACAAGCCCGAGGGCAAGGGATGGTGCGTTTCCAGGAGTGTTTTAAGTTCACCTATCTCAGATTGAGTGAAAACAGTCTCGCGATAGATCTCGTACGAACTCCTCTCATTTGACCAGGTACGACTACAATCTCAAGGATCGCGCGTACAACAAGGACTTCTTCCCCTCGATCGCCATCCCGCTCTTCACCGGCTGCTATGATCAGGTAGATCAATACATAGCTAGAGAGCATGAGGAATTGAGAGAGCAATCAATCGATATTGCAGCTCTCCCTGACGCAATCCAGTGACCTACTCGATCGGATGGCGGAGATGGGCGCGCTCAACCTCACTGGCGGCATTCCCACGAGGTTGTTTGAGGGAATGAATACAGACACGGAAAAGTGAGCGCACTACCTCGGTTTCTGGTCAACAAATTATCTCGCATTTGCAAATAACTTGCCAGAACCCGAGGAACTTCTACAGAGTGGTCACATCTCCAGCACTCATCAGAAATGAATCCATTTAGTCTCGCGAACCACACTCAAGAGCAGTGGGACTACCCGAACGGCTGGAGCCCGCTCAATCATATGGTCATCGAGGGCATGCGCAAGTCTGACAATCCGAGGTACGGAACGCGTCGAGTAATTAGTCATCCAGGCGAGAGAATATGGGAAATAGAGAGAAAGAGTCTGGACAAATTCATGCCTTCAGACTACAACAAGAGGCGTTCGTGCTCGCTCAACGATGGGTTCGATCGAATTTGCACGTTTACAAGGTACTTAATGACTTAGTCAACGCAAGGACGGCTATTCTACCACGTGGGGAAGAAATCGAATGGCTGGAGTCACAATTCCATCCATTCCAGCTTGATCACGCCATGTGGGAGAAGTACAACGTGGTCACGAACGAAGCCAGAGGCGGCGGAGGAGAGTACGAAGTGCAGGTTCGTATGTTATAGACCTCTACGCACCCGTTTTTCTTCCAACTTGTGAGCAATCATCATCTCCATCCTCGCCTCCCTCTAGGCCGGCTTCGGATGGTCGAACGGCGTCGTGCTCGACCTTCTGCTCACCTACGGCGACCGTCTGACGGCCGCAGACGAATCGCCGGCTCCGGCTAGCTCCGCCCCCTCGAGTGCGGCACTTGCAGCCACCACTTCAACGCCGCGCGCATCCCCATCGACTAGTTCCTCCTCCTCCTCCCCCTTCTGTACCCTACAACTCATAGCAGCTGTTGCGTCATTGATCGCAAACTGGTAGTGTGCCTAGATTACTGTAGATTACATATCGACGTTAGCTCCTGAATGATGAAACATAGTCGTGACTTGCAACAGGTAACAGATTACGAGCACTCCTACTGTGGTTGTTACTGAACGAATTATGATGTGTTTGACTATATCACCTAAATATTTACCAGTCAAATGTATTCCCTCCCTTTACTCGCGATACGTGTATTAGCCTCCACTAGCATTCCTCTCTTGTTGCGTTGTTCTACTTGCAATTATAAATATTTGTAAATACCTATCACATATTTTACCTTCATTGCATTCATGCCATAGTATTCCCCCACACCTCACACCTCGTAATTAGCTAGTCGTATCTGGTTACGAGGATATAACTTCAGGCGATGTCCATTAAGAGTACAAAGTGGGACTTTCTGAGCATTGTAAGGCACTTATGAACACTCCTACAGCCCAAACCCTCTGTCCGAAACAAATAGTTTATGTTTGCCAAACAAAACCCTTCTCGAAACTCGAATCTCGTTTCTGGCATACTCAGTCATCACTACATACCTCTTCCTGTTTTTCCCAGCACTCCGAAGGAGAAGGACTCATCGATGAAGACGCGCACCTATAATCAGAAGTACTCTCTCCACTTCGCCTGAAAATAAAAACAAGAAAGTCAGTTGTCGATCAACCGTCTATCTACCGTACAGTTAAAATCGAACGCCAGTTGTCGATCACTCTTCCTACCGTACCTTGTACTTCCACTTGAACTCGAGCAGTTTGGGCAGGGGACAGATGCGGCCGGTGTTGGCGTACAGACCCTCGACGACGAGGAAGCGACGCACCTTCGCCGCCTTCTTCGGGTTCTAGAAAATAACATTCTTCCATATTTTCACTGGAACACTGCACAGGAGAAAGATGATCATCTACGTCACAAAAGCGAACAAAAGTAACCTTCTTGTCTCTCTCGTTCTGCTCCTCCAGAAGTCTCTCCAGATCGGCCATGTCGTTGTGGTCGAACCAGAAGATGGTCGACCGAGACGCCTGCACGCCCTTCTGGATCGAGAAGTTGCACGCTGCAATGAAATCGGAATGTTTTGGACCAGCCTGGTTCGATTTTTAAAGATTGTCTAACCACAGTGGATCGAACTAGTAGACACATCAGCCCCCAATCAAAAAATTATCAATAGCAGAGAGTTATCAAATTCACTCTAGACTTGCAAAACGAAATTTCGACCCCACCTTTATCCACGAAGATGATGTCTCCTCGCTTCGCGTATGCGGGAATGGCCGAGGCGATCGTCGCGAATCCATACGAGTACAGCGCCGATTCCTCGCACTCCATGAACTCGGCGAGGTCCTTAATTAGTGCTAATTAGTCTAACTAATTAGCCAATTAGTAAAGTAATCACTACTTACCTTCTCCAGATCGAGATGGACATCGACCGTGCCGTAGAAGCCACGAGGCCCGCACGATCCCACTCCGTACTGAAAGCAACACGGTTGGTTTAGGTTTCAAAAGAAGAATGTCTGAGCGACAGTAAATGAACTATAAATCCTTCCATTGACCACTAAAAGAAAGCTTTTGACCGTGAACAGAATTGAAATACCAAATATAGGGTCGTTCCAAAAACCACATGGTGTGAGCATTTTGGCATTTTTTTTCATCGAAAATCACATGGTAGGCTAGGCACCTTTTTACGACTGAAAACAAATGGTGGGAGTTATTGTACTGTTACAAGGGAACCGCAAAAGTTGGCAGTCACGGCGACTAAATTAGTTATCACATCTCGAAAGGGACCCCATAGGGAAGGCGGAATGAACTGTAAACTGATTGGATATTTGTTTCCTAAGTACTGAAAATAGATTTTGAAAATGTGACAAAAATAGTGAGAAAATCCGCCGCGCGACGCCCAGGCTAGTATTCGAAGTGCAGAGACAAGCGAACATGTCTCCTGTGGCGCAGTCGGTAAGGCGCCGGCCTTGCTTTTTGAAGGTTGCTGGTTCGAATCCTTTTGCCCGAGGAATCTTTTGCAGCATTTTCCCCAAATGTCCCTTCAAATGAGCATGTCAAAATTCCTCAGATATTCAAAATTCTTCAAGTTTTGCAAACAAGAAGTATACATTTTTCATTAGGTAGATGAGCTTTTTTAAACGTTTTGCAACAACCAATAATTAATGAAATTCCAAAATTTACTAGAATTTAGACATGCTCATTTGAAGGGACATTTGGGGAAAATGCTGCAAAAGATTCCTCGGGCAAAAGGATTCGAACCAGCAACCTTCAAAAAGCAAGGCCGGCGCCTTACCGACTGCGCCACAGGAGGCATGATCGCTTGTCTGTGCAATTCGAATACTAGCCTGGGCGTCGCGCGGCGGATTTTCTCACTATTTTTGTCACATTTTCAAAATCGATTTTCAGTACTTAGGAAACAAATATCCAATCAGTTTACAGTTCATTCGGCCTTCCCTATGGGGTCCCTTTCGAGATGTGATAACTAATTTAGTCGCTGTGACTGCCAACTTTTGCGGTTCCCTTGTTACGGTACTATTTAAACTGTGGTCGTGAACCAATCGACTCACCTTGAAAATGGTCTGCTTCGCCTTGGTCTCGATTCTCTCGTTGCCGACGAATCCGAGGAAGTTGGTCGAAGCGAGATTGAGACACGTCTTCCCGTCCATCACCACCTCCTTCGTCATTTTGCTGCAAATTAGAGATTTCAACATCATAAACGTAGGTTTCAAAGGTTTTTAGCTTAGGTTCAAGTACTGCCTTCCCCTCATTCCACACGCTCACTTCAGTGAGAATTTATCTGAGACATGAATTGAGTCATGCTCACTAGCTTTGACTCACCCATTTCATATTCTTATTGTTAGACATTAATGCTCAAATTCACATGCGTCATCGACTATGAATTCTATGATCCCTAGAAGAGTGATGGAATTCGTTTCCTTCGCTTATCAGGCAGAATTATCGCACGTGAAACGGAGATCTCATTGGTTTGTTCACCCATTAAGTGTGTATCTGGCAAACAATTCCTGTCCACGAATGATCTCACAGGTCAAAGGCTGACCCATTGCCAATTCTGGGATTGAGTGTCGGGACGTTTCTCCCATACTTTCATCGAATGTTGGTTGCTTTTGCATTAGTTCACCTTTTTCGGCTTCTGCTATACAAAAACGGTCGAAGGCGTAAACTGACCCATTGGCGATTCTGGGGTTGAGTGCGAAGTGGTCGTCGGGCGTCTCGGGAGTGAGCGGCTCGGGCTGCCATTCCGCGATCAACGCGTCCTCCTCCTGACAAGGAACACTCATAATTCTCATACTCATGAATTAACGAGTCTTGGATGAGAGCAAACTACTCAATTACTCAACTCGAATGCACTTTATTAGCCGGAATAAAGCACGATTCATATTTCGCACAGGCTCGACATCAAGGCAAGTAGTGTTAATGACTAGCACCTTTCTTCCGTCGACAAGTTACACGAACACCCGTGATTCTCAAAGATTTATGATCACCTCAGGAGTGAGTCGGGGCTCTCTGGCCAGCTTCGCCTGTGCCTTCCTCCTCTGGATGTAGAACCAAGTGGCAACGCCAACGAGCACGAACTCCAGAAGGATGTGCAGTGTGTTTTGCTGCAATTGTTGACGTTTTGAAGGGGACAATGAGATAGAACTTTTTTCCGGAATATAAATGCAATTCGTGTTCACTCGCCTCGAAGAAGAGCATGAGGGACATCTCGGAGTGTCGATTGACCACACTGATGGAGATGGTCTGCAATTGAGCGTTTGAATCAAACGAAGATGAAAACAATTAATTAAAAGTCAACATCGCGTATATCACAGAAGCTTTCCCGAAAACCTAACAATAAGAGTACTGATCATATCTAGATTGTAATCTATCTCAGAGAGCGAAGACCGCAATTCCCAATGGGAAAATGGATGAGGAATGAGCAACGGCACGTATGAATCAGCAGATATACACTCAAATCAGACGAGAGTGTGGTTCGATGCGCGGCGGCTGAGAGAAACACTCGATCAGTGCAGGGGACACATTGATAACAGACCATTATCGCGGAATACTTTGCCCTATGATGCATGAAAAGAAGTGGCAACTCTCGCGCTGGCTTCCTTGTGTTGGAACGTGATCAAATTGACAATAATCGCGGGAATAGATAGTAATAGTAAAAAAAATGGACGGAACACCAGGTTTGCGCCATGATCAGTGATATCTAGGCTTTGTCGCCGACAGCACAGGAATGGGGAGCGTTAGTCGCGCGATCAGGTCACAAAAGGTGACCAGAGAAGAGCGTCAGTGCGCCTGTAATTCGCGAGACAAACAGCAAATGATGGAGAGGAGGAGAAGGGAGGACTAACTGCAAAGGGTATGGGGACCAGGAAAGAGAGGAGTACTCCTTGACAACGAGAGCGCGCATAGTGATGAATGACCAAGGTCATAAAGAAAAGCAATCTGGGGATTTGCGTGAGTTGCGGATGATTATTATCCTAGCTGGGATTCCAATAGAGACGATTAGTGACTTCTGAGGCTAATAATCAAAGGAACGCGCAGAAGACAGCGAGCGGAACTATACCTTGTGTTATGTGATTGATACTAGAGCACGTTAAACAAGAAACATAATCGAAAGCAGGCGAGGGAGAGCAAAAAGCGAACGATCAAACCGATCATCGAGATCAAGAGAAAAGTACTTTCGGCTACTGTAATGCAAAGTTTGACGAATTGATCGTAAACTGAAACTCAAAAACAATTTTTGAAATTCGCGCAAAAATAAAAATAAAATGACTCTTGTTATTCGCAAATATATTTGTGTTACTCCTATTTATATACTTACTTTCCTCGCAATTTGATTCCCAACATCTTGTTTCTACGTTTGACAAGGGAAAACTCATGTTTTACCCGCTACAACTTTCGCTTTCAGTAGCCTTGATAAGCGTTCCGTTTTTGCGAATTCGCCTTGTTTTAAAATCATTTTATGATGATTAATTTGCCAATTCTGTTCATCTCCAGTAATGTCGCACTACCCGCTGTACGCTGAGCTGTACGAGGTGAACGGTGCCATCTACCGCCGTCCGCCGTACCGCGGCGATACCACTCAGGTTTTTGCATCTTTTTGTTCTTATTTTGGACCGTTTTTCCGTATCATTTTTTCGCTAATTAATTAAATAATTACTTAATTTAGACGAATCAGCTGCCGGCGGGCGCTGGAGACACGGCCGATCTGTACGACGACGACGATCACGAAGACGAGAAGTACACGAATGATGATGGGCCAGTCTGCGGAGTGGGTGAGGGACCGCTTCTTTGCTCTCTCAAATTATTATGAAGCATAACCATTTTTGTCTCGATTTAACAATTTGCCGAACTTATTGGTTGCCTCGTCAGACGAGAATTCGAACGCTCCTCCTGGCTTCTCCAGTCTCAAGATCTCCGACTCACTGCCGAGCAATGGTGATCCTCGCGTCAGGGAGATCTTCGGCCAGTTTACTGGCAGGTATGTCCGCGATTTGTTTATGCTCTTTGATTCAAACAACACACACACACTTTTGAATTGCCTTAGTTCTCTTGAGTTGAAATTTTAGCAGATTACACCTCAATTAAATTCGCTATTTGGCAAGTGATGTGTATAATCATATAAAGCTGATTGAAATTGCATTGCAGCATCGATGTGCCTTGCAATCTCCACGGACTCATCATCGGCAGGGCATTCGCAATTAAGAATGAGGTTTGTAATCAAATATGAATACTAAACTTGATTATAAATGATAAGTATTGATAATAATACATTCATATTTCTAGATGGAGAAGGCCACTCGATGCCGTATTACCATCCCAACCAAGGGAAGCAACCTCACTACCATTCGTGAGTCAAGAAATCGTTGTTTTTACAAGTGTGCGATGTCCCGTTGATAACCATGTACATTTACACTCTGTGATCTGATGTGTCAGATCCATTTCATTAGGTAAAGAGAGAGAAGGATGAATAGGTGCCGTTAAACCGACGCCTGAATAACTCCATGAAATTATCTTTTTCCATGGGGTGTATACCGAGAATTTTCGTCTACAGCGTGATTTTGTGATGCCTTCACGACTAAACTTTAAACTGTGGGACCAGGTAGGATCGGTGATGCTTTACAGGCGTCGATGCGACGCACGGAGCTGGCGCCGAGAATGTGTCACGCTGTCTGGATCGAATTGAGGTGAGAACTACTCACGGGAGAAAAGAAAACATCAAATACATTTTCGGAATATCTCCTACCTTGGGTTACCTCATTTACTTCATTTTTTAAATTAAATTTCTCGTTCAACTGCGATGCCTTGCAAATCAACTATTTCAACGCTAGCAACTTGGTTTTTTGAGAATTGCTGGCAGAGAACCAACTTGATTACGTTATCAGTTATCTCTTCGCAGGCGATTGCGATCTCCGGCCAGAAGGCCAAGTGGACGAAGACTCATTTCGTCGCAGTGCCCTGTACCATCGTCGGCGGCCATACCGCCAGCTTCGTGAGTTTTAATTTTAAATATTATTCCAGAATAAGGAAATAATAAATTAAAAAAAAACAATAAGTTGTGCAGGTGCAGCGCAACTTCATGAACTTCCAAGAGATGGTCATGACGATCCCCGAGGCTCACGTGAGTGACTTCCTTTTCTTGTCTTCACTCTTCATTTTACGCGGTCTCTCATCCCCGTCCAGAATTACCATGAATCTGCGAAACGATAAGAGAAATTTCTTACCGAGTAATTGAAATTCTCCCATCATCTTACGTGTTCTCTCTAGCCGATCAGAGTGCGTGCAAAGCAACGAGTAGTTTCTTGCTTTAAAATGTCTAGGTTACCAGAATGTTAGGTTTTTGGATGTTTGAAGCCGATCACAGGCTGGAAGTTGTAATAATTAAATTACCAGTATGGCCCCTCCGCCTACGGCGGAGGTTCCATCCTGGTAAGCTTACGATAAGCTTATCGCTAAAATAAGCTTACCAAGAGCGCTCGTAAGCTTACTTTCGCAACGTGTAAATACATGTCAGAACATGTGACCCGGTAAGCTTATAAGGTGGACAAACATCAAACACAGGCCTTTCTCTTTTATATAAGAGTATGATTTTGCAGGAATCGATGAAGAATCCCGACTTGTTCCCTGATTCGGCGAAACTCCACATGACGATCGCCATGCTCTGCTTGCAGTCTGATCAGGTACGGTAGTGGTGGGGATACGGTAGAGGTTACGGTCTCACCGCCTGGTTGCTAATTGCAGGACAAGGAGACGGCTCGGAAGACGATGGCTGAGATACAGGAGAAGTACAAGAACACGTGCGTTTCATGAGGAAAATGGATTACGTTCAGCGATTTTTATTTATTTTTGTAATTTGCGTCTGTCCCATCACTTCACAATTGCCTTACATTGCAAGATTAGTTATCGTCTAGAACAAATAAGTTGCGACTTTGTACTTCATTTCTTCTTACTCCCTTTGAGGAGCGACCTGCCGAATGAGTTGTACCCGCGCGAGGGGGGGGGGGGCAACATAATGAATTGCGTCAATCTGCGACAAGTGGAAATGCGGATATTCCTGGTGTCAAATCTGGGCTAATCTTAGGAGTGCTCATCTATCTGAGTCAGCGTTCGAATGATGTGTCAAAAATGACACAAGCATACCACTTTTTGAAGGCTGAGAAGAGAACATTTTTAAAAAGCAGACCACTTTCGAAGGGAGTGGAGCGTATTTCCCCCCGATAAGCAATGACTTCCAAATTTGAAAGGCAGGCCACTCTTCAATGCATCGATTGCATGGGTATTCGACCTCTGTATCTGACCCATTTGCCTCTCAGGAAGCGGATGTCGATGGAGATCACGGGGCTGGACATAATGAACGACGACAAGGAGCAGGTGCACGTCCTCTTCGGCAAGGCGAAGCCTGACGAGTGAGTGGGGGATGCGTGCTAGGAGCGCCGGGTTAGAAAGGGCAATGGCTACACAGGGATCAAATGATCCCTAAAAAAATATATAAGCAACCCACATTTAAGCTAAAAATCGGAAAAGCAACCCACCTAGGGTTTCTTTTCCGAAGAAGGGGACCCAGATGTTGGCCTTTTTCGTCCTTTTCCGCCGAAAGCAACCCACATTTTGACATTTTCCTAACGAGTATTTGAACCCTATGGCTACAATTTGAGCTTTATTCCAGTGCGATCCAGGCCTTCTTCGACGATGTGCGCCACCACTTCTGGAAGGCCGGCCTGATGTCGAAGGTGAGAAGACCAGACTCTCCGTTTCCCGCTCTCTCTCTCTAGATTCATTGTTGAGAACGAGATTATGTAATATATTACAGCACGAGAAGGAGCACGAGGGCGTCAAGATGCACATGACGGTGATGAACTCGCGCTACGCCGTTCCGGAAAACACCGCCGGAAATGTACGGTAGCTTTGGGCCGATTGCGAGTTACGATAGTTTTAGACAGAGTGGGCAGCAATAGCTTTGAGCTTGGGGCTTTTACAGAATAGCTTGGGGCGATTACGATAATACGGTAGTCGTTCCGTAGCTTGGGTACGGTAGCTTTGAGCAAGACAATATGGTAGTACGGTTTCTCTGGTAGCTTAGATTAACTCTTTCTCCGCTTGCAGTACGACGCTGCGAGGGACTACAAGATGCGCAAGACCTTCAACGCCAAGGCCATCATGGAGCGCCACCCCAACTTTCCCTTCGGATTCGTCGACCTCGATACGGTGAGCAGGGGTACGGTAGCACATAATAGCATCGGAAACAGGGGATGTGCAAAAATGTTACGGTCGAAATGCTCTCTCGTCGATTAGCGGGAGCAAGAGAGCATGGAAAATGAAGAGACTATTAAATGTTTTGTACAACCCTGATTAGAAGTACGCTGCGAGAGGCCGGGAAAATGATTTTAGGATTGGAATACAGTAGGGATGTGGCGAGAAAGAAATCGTGAAGTGCTAATTCATAATGTGCACAGCTCGCCATCTGCGAGCTGGGCACCACGAACATGGACAACGGCTTCTACGAGTGCTTCATGAAAGAGAAGGTTATTTGATTTTTAAGACCTTAATTTCTCTCCATTTTCGCATGACTACGTGCACATTTTATTGTTTTTTCTTCAGGTCTGCATTCCTGTCGTGGACAAATTCGACTACGGCACTCCTCCCAAGTGGCAGCCCAAAAAGAGAAGTTTCGAGTAAGCAGATCCACGACCCCAATTTCATCGACAATCGCGATTTCGAGTCGCCTAAACTCCGCCACCTTTTTGCCGCCAATATTCAAATTCATTTTGTTTAAATTGTGGGCGGTGTTAGGCGAGTCGAAATCGAGGCGATTGCCGATGGAATTGGGGCCGTGGGCATCCCCCCTCCCCCCTGTAGTACGATAGAAGATTATTGTTCCCCTCTCTTGTAATATATGTTATGTGAAACAGAATGTCATTTCCACCATTTTTGTGCATCTGGTATGTGTTTTGGATAGGCCCTCGCTAGGATACAACAGTATCGAATTGACAGTTGATAGCTAGACCAAATCATTCCATTCCATTTGCTATTCATTGAATAACTTGTTTTACTCTCAAACATACCCTTTTGGAAACTATTTTTTCTCTGCCATTACTTGTTCATTCTCCTCGGTTTTTAAAACTGGTCTTTTTTGTTAATAAACGCGGTTAAATGATAAAGTGCGTGTTAAATTCGTGCTTTCTTTATCTTTGAACATGTTTACACTACAACAAACTGCGTGAAATAATGGGCGCCGAAATGGATCATAGCTGTGCTCAGTCGTCTGACCTAACTCCAGAGACTACAGTAATCTAGTTCTTCTTGTGCTGTCCCCAGTATTCGGGGTCGGCGGCGGAATCCGCGGGGATGCCCAGCTCGGCGTCCGAGAACTCGTGCAGGTACGGCATGTACCAATGACCCTGAACAAGGTTTCCTTTTTTATCTGGTCAGCACCAATCGACGAATGTGCATACACTCTAATAGGGGTTAGTAGCACACAGTTTAAATAAAACATTTTCTGGACAGAATCAGAAAGATAATAAAGCAAGTCATGAGGAGCAGCACTTCTTTACTTTAGGCGCCATGGAAAGAAATGTGACCGCGCTGTAGTTGATGGATAGCTAGAAATGAGAGATAGCAAGGGGTTTTTTAAAGCTCGCACTCTTGCCATGGCGCCTAAAGTGAAGAAGTGCCGAGGAGCACAACCAAATCTCTAAACGGGAATTTTTTTAACCTACGACCAAACCCATACAATCACTAGAGCACAACTCACGAGGATGTGTCCCGAGTGGTAGTACATGTGGTAGGAGAACCAGAACCAGAGAATGGCAGAGATCGTGTACGTCAGGCATCGATCGATGTACGTCGTGCCCATCGTCGGCGTACGGTAGAAGTAGCTGCGGGAACCAGCGATCAATCGATTTCATTTACAGACTATTTGGAACATGAAGACCATAACCAGCCCAGGGGCGGACCACGATCCAGAATCACTCACTCGGGAATGGGCTTGTCCCCCTTGGAGATGGTTCCGCGGTAGTCGCCATCGTACGTGTGCAGTTCGGGGTTCTCCGACGGGCCCATGCGACCGCCGACCGGCACCTGAACCAAGCATGATATTGGGTTCCATCTCTGGCACCACCAACCTCGGGTCCCTTGGCGTCGTCTCCCCAGGCGAAGCGCGTCCTCGCGGCTCCGAGCGTGCGCGCATGAGGCGTCAGCAGCAGAGGCGCACGGCTCGCGGATGAGGAAAGCGCGCGCATCGCGGCCACGCGGCCCAGCCCAGCGAGCAGACGGCTTGACATCTGCGAGAGGGGAGTGAGAAGTGATTGGGGGTGGAACATGTAAATGACGGGATGGAAGTTCGCAGATACTTACACGGACTTGAACCGGCTTCTCTTACAATTTTCATGGTATCCCTCGGGCAATAACTTTATGCAAGGAGGTAAACAATGAACGGATGGGGATGGTGATAGGGGGACGGTGGAAATCGGTCCAACAACGAAAACGTAACAACAGTGAATGAACATGTATACGGCTGAACAGACTTTGCGAAACGTGGATAATCTAGACTTTGCGACGCTGAAAACGAAAGCCTTTTCACAGGAAGAAACGCCGTCTGCTTGTCTCCATCTCGTGTCTCTGCAAAGGTGACGGGCATTAGGATAAATCGGAAATTCCGATCGCGAAAGCCCTTTCGTGTCTATCGCTGTCACAATCTGTTACAGTCTTGAAATCCGCATGGTTCAAACCCGAGCCCGTGCAAGTCTTTTGCCGTATTTTTATAACTCCGATTTTTGCAGCCCCAATTCCGCAGCTCACCTTGAGCACCCATTCGAACTCGCCGCAGCGCGTGTCGAACGTGCCCTTCTGCAGCCATTTCAGCCTGCAAATTAGCGTAATTAGTAATTAGTTAATTACTAATTAACCTAATTACCCACCTGAGTGTCATCCTCGGGCCCAGCTCGAGCAGTGCCGCCTTCGTGCCCTCCTTCTTGAACTCGTATCTAGAAAAAAAAAATTAAAACTTCAATCCTCGATTAGACCACAAACGACAGTGTCGATTTGTAGTTTGTAGCCTCAAAAATTATCCATAAACGCGCCTATGATGGCGGAAGAAGAGGTAGTCTCGCTGGTTGTGCAGCGTGACCACGCGACGGCCCTTGAACTCGGGACTCTGCAAAGGACATTATCATTGCAATATAAAATCACAAAAATTTAAGTTTTTGAGTCGAGAATCAGTCGTTTTTGGCCAAAAATCGAGCCCATTTCGATGTACAACTTGTACTCAAATAGTCCCCTCACCTGCGGGAAGAGACAGGTGAACATGCGCGCGATCGTGTGGCCCAGACGCGTGTTGAAGTTGTTGACGACGACCTCGGGGTAGTGGTCGGTCGACGAGCCCGTCTTCTGCAAGGGGACAACAATATTTTTTGTTATTGTCATTTTAGAACTCCACAGGGGTCAAAAAAATGTCATAAAAACACATTCTAAGATCAAAATAACAATAACAAGAGTTCTAAAATGACCAGTTCTAAAATTATACACCCTCAGTCTACACTACAACCCAACAGCTCGAAATTCTTCAGAAACAAAAATTATTTTCGGATAAAACTATTCGAAAACAATCCAAATCTACATCAAGGCTCTCTCATTTCGTAATGCTCTCTCGACGGGCAGAGATGCGAGAGAGTACGGGAAAGCGAGACAGACGATTGCTCAACTTCTTACCTTGATGTCCTTGGTGAAGGTGAGGTTGTTGATCTTGAAGAAGGCTGTCGGGCCCTCGGGCAGATGGCAGAACACGATACCGTCTGCAATAGACTGTATTATAGACAATGTCTTGCCACCCTCCCACTCATCCAAAATTACGAACCAGACTCGAAACAAAAATTCGCCTTGCTCAAGTTCTCGCCGAGGGCGAAATTGACGAAAGAATTCCGCCACCCTACTCGAAACACAATAGCTCTTTGCTAAATATTCAAGAATGATGAGGCGAAAGTTAACATCAGATATTATTAGAGATAGGAGACTTAATGGATAGAAGGGGTCACTCACTGGGTTCGCGCATGTTCTCGTGCACGACGAGCAGGTCCGTGTAGCCCTTGGCCTTCGCTTGCTCAACCACCTGAAAATGTCATAATTCAGAATTTCTAGGCCTGTGCCCTTTTCGAATTGGATGAAGAAGAAAGATGCAAATATTAGCGTGTTTATACTCCAATTATTGTAATAATATACATTTTTCTTCTGTTTTAATATATTTCGTGTCGCTCTGTTGTTTCCAGGGCGCATTCGAGCAGGATTCCATACATGGGCAGGAATTGTTGCTGGGGTATTCATATCGGGTGGGTATTTAACGAAAATACGCTATAATTAAGGTATCATGCCTAGTTTTACTATAAATTTGATAAATCGGGTGGGTTAAATTCGTCAGAATCTGGTAGGTATTGCTGCTGCCAACAGTGGTGCCCATGTATGATCGCATCTCTCACCTTCTTCAACGGCACGCCCTTCCTCGAGAAGATCTCCGCGTGCGGGATGCATCGCTGCAGCTCGTAGCACAGCTTCCACGTTCGCTGAAAAACGGGAGGATTCCTTTTCCACTCCAACTTTCAACCTACTTCATTCGCGTTTCATGAACAGCATTATCAAAGTTACATTCTAGTTACAGTATACAAGGCCATTGTTTTCTACATTCTCCAAAACACAGATATACTCGGATGAATGTCCACGCTCCACTTTCCAGGCGTATTTCCCTCCCAAGTCAGTCTCACTTCACACAACTCACCACCAGTGATGAGCGACCTTCCCGATTTTGGGACCCGCGCGAACGGAATCCATTTCTGCAGACCCGAACCCGCGAAACATCATTTTACTAGTGGATACAAGCAGTAGAACCCGGGCAAATGGGAAAATGCACTCATCACAACTCACCACTCTGGCATAAGGCGACATCGTGATCAGCACCTTGGGCGCCACGTCCTTCCTGTAGTAGGCGGCGAATTCATCGTGCGCCTCGTCGTGTTCCACCTGGAAGATTACGGTAGAAATATCGATCTTTATCAATCAGAGGTCGAATAAGCATGTCATGGGCCTATTCTCACTTTACCGCGCGTTTTCTTCATATAACTTTAGTTCAGAAGTCCAATACCCCCGGTCACCAAAGATTGAAAAGTGGTCAGCTTTTCAAATTTATACGTATCCACCCTCTTAAAGTGGAGTGCTTTTTAAAAATATCCTCTTACAATCCCTGCAAAAGTGGTGTGCTCTTTAAAACTCTCATCCTATAAAACGCGGTACGCTTTTGTCATTTTTTCTACATCCCATTCGAACCCAATCAGTTTTCAATCGATCAATCTACCGTACCTCCTCATCCTGCTCCGCCACCATCGTGTCGTCGTACTCGCGCGTGCTCTCGATCGTCTTGGGCACCTGCCAATCGATAATATGATCTACCGTAGTCCAATCGATAATCTGATCCACCGTAATCTCAAACTACCGTACCTCCTTCGGCACCATGACCTCGCCGTGCTTCTCGCGCAGTTTCTCACGCTGCTTCTGACGCTCGCGCTTCGCCTGAATTATCGATTTATTATCATTGAATAACAATAATCAATTACAACAAGGGAAAACAAACCGCAGCTCGCTGCAGTCGGAGCGCCTTTCCGTGTACCGCGCGCTGCATCTGCAATAGACGACAATTATTATTTTTTGTTTCAAATATTTGTATTTAAAAAGTCTCCCTTTAATAAGAAGACAGAGGTCGAATACCGATGTCATAAAAGCATTGAAAAGCTGTCCGCATTTCAATGTTGTAAGTCCCTTCTCTCTAAATGTGGTGTGATTTAGGAAACTAATCTCTCCTATCACTTCAAAAGTGGTCTGCTTTCAAATGTTCTCTTCTCATCCCATACGAAGCGGTATGTTTGTGTCATTTATGACACCTTATTCGAACCCTGTAAGAAGATGAGACGGCACTCTACCTTGTCTCCCCTCTTCTTCCTCAACGTCTCCTCCGTGCTGGCCTGCTTGATCTCTCGTAGCTTCTCCTCGATCTCCTCCTTCGACAGCACCTGAATCAGATCTCTCGATTCAGGAATCTAGCCGCCTCGAAAATATCTCTAATGCCCCTTCATAGTCGAAAAAATCTAATCGATCACTCTCTGCATTTTATGTAGTCTTTCAGCCGATCGAAGAGTGAATGCGCCCAATGAAGAACGTGATCCATCAGCTTTTGTCGACTATGAATCCCACAGAATGGATAGTTTTGAAAGTATTCTCTCTCACCTTCTTCTCCTTAGTCTCCACCTCTTCTGAATCAGCGCCCTTGCCCTTCTTCCTCACAATCTCCGCTCCCTTCGGACCTCCGGGCTCGGCCCGCTTCGTCTTCTTGCCCGACATGATGGACCCTAGCTGAAACGGAAAGGGTGCGGGTTTGAAACTGCAACAGCATGAAGCAGATATCGAACGGGCTCAAACCGGATCAGCGCTTAATTTGCCTACATCACAACGGTGTCAAAACATTTTATGCTAGCAACTTGATATGAATAGCCGACAATTTACAGATACGTAAAAAAACAACAACCTGCCATTGGGAAAAATATCATAACATATTTAATATAAAATCGGCAGTAACTTAAAGCGGACTAGAGCGTGAAATCTATGTTGCATGTACACATAATATATACTTTCAACGAGGTAGAAATCCCATGAATCTATTGAGTATGAGAAGTCGAGATGAGAGATCCGGAGGCCTGATTCACAAGATATACTGATACTCGGATTGGAAGATTAAAGATCATAATAAATACTGCAAAGCACATGGAAGAAGGGGAGAAGCGTAACAATAATGCATGGTCACAGAAGATTAGCATGTACAAACCGGGGCTCACCGGGAAAGGGTCAAGCTACAAACTACAAAGATCAGGGACCATAAATCAGAGATCAAATCTCGTCATGGTCAGCGGCTGGAGCTGCATCGGCTGCATGCAGGCCTGCTGCAGCTGCAGCTGCATCCGCCTTCTCCTTCCGCTTCGATCGCCATCGATAGAGGGCGACGTCAGACTTCTGCTGCACTCGCTTGCAACCTGCAGAATGCACGCTTCATTCATTTTCGAAACTATCGGTAAGAAAGAGGAAAAAGTATTATAGACTCAGTCGAAATTAGTATTGTTTCGAAACTGCTCAAATCTACCGTACCCGAGGAGGAGAAGGCGGGGTCGGCGGCGGGGTAGAACTGCAGCTGCGCAAGGATGTCATCGATGAGCGACGCGTCGCCTGCTGCGGTCGCGTCGCGGTCCCGCATGTAGTACGTGATGCAGCTGTAATAGATTCGGTCACACTAGACATGCAAAAAAACCACCTAATTTGAAATACCCATTCGTTTTTTGGTGGAGAAGGAGGAGTTTAATTACGTTCAATCATATACTACACGCGCAAATTTAATCACTACTTGTATGGAGAAACATCATTCCCACTAATTTAGAAACCGCATTCACTGCTTCTTCCAAAAAATACTGTTCACGATCGAATCACCACCAAAAAAAACTGTTCACCGATGGTTTGAGGTACTTACCATGTATGACTGTTGCAACACCAATCCCCTTTAGTTTGAAAAGCTCATTAGCCGTTTACTTCCTATCCCACAATCAACCACAGAGTACAAAAGCGATTCTTGCCACTTCTTGTGCGGCTAATGAAACACCAATTCACCTAGTATGAAGTGCGCTAAAAAAATATCAGAAAAATGCAACGTACTTCCGGACGTGCTCTCTCTCCAGCGGTAGGAAGGGCACAAAGTGGTCGATGAGATGGTTCGAGATCAGCTCGGACATCTTGAGACCACCCGGCGTGTTGAACACGTGTTCCGAGACTGCAAATCATTTCGACGATATTTCTGTCAAGCATACCCCAAAACAGTAAATCAATAGCCTCCACTGATACCCACACATTTTACATTGCACGTCTCCAAAATAAAACGATGATTTCGCTCATTCATTTCATACTCTTTCTAGTCCTCCTGTATGTCAGTTTTCGTTATTGCCAGACCGACGAGAGAGTTAAATCCATCTCATTCTCGATTTTATGCTTCCTAAAAGAGTCCTCACCCGTCCTCTCGAGATCTCCCGCCCTCAGTTTCGTCCTCGGCTGTCCACTCGCTCGCTGCACGATCGCCGACTTGGAGATGGCGTCGCCGCCCGCATTGCTGAGACGAGAAACACGATGGTTATTTAAATTGCAATGATTTTGTTTCTGCTGGACTCTTTCTTTCTTTCTTGTTTGTGTCTTCTTTCTGCATTGTATGTATCAACAGAACCAATCCTGGGTGAGAACCAATCCTCTCTCACATAACCCATTAAACAAATGTTCTAATGTTGATCACCCTTCCCGATGCCATTCCAAAGTGAAGAGAAACGGAAATTCACAAAAACTCAATAGAAATTCGATACCACAAAACATACATAAAGATCTAATGTTGACGATCTTTCGTCATAATTTTCGAGTGTGAAATCTACGAATCGTTAATACAATTCATGAAACCGCAATCTCACCTCAGGAAGATGAATATCGAATTCCTGAAGTCGACGCCCTTCACGCTATCGTAGTAGTCGAGGAAGGGCTTGATACTGCTCAGCAGCTGCTCCGGAAGCTTGTCTACCTATAATTAATTATTTTAAATAATTAAATAAATATTTAATTACCTCATCAAAGATGAACAGCGACCGACCGCAGGCTGCGACCGAGCTGAGCAGTCGCTTCTGCAGCTCCACCTGACATAATTTTATCATAACAAAAATATAGGAAGCCCGAATGGGCATCTCTAATCCTAGCTCTGTCACGAACCCACCAGTGTAGAATTGCACTGTGATTCACTAAAGAGAGGCGTTGGAAATGAAAACATCCAATCCGAGTTTTGCCCGCACCATTTCGGTTTCACACCCACCTGATACTCGTGCATCCTGCTCCTATCGGGGAACTCCGCAGTGGCGACGACGTGGTGCACGTACTGACTCGCGAGGCCCTTCCTGCAAGCACTCTATGATAGTATTGCTGAATTCCGAAACTCCAGATACTTTTAGAGGCCAATATTTTCGTCGTGATTAAAACACAAATCCACCTAGATTGAAACCCCCATTCGCTTTCATTCACAGAAATACATCAAGTACAGCTTCAATTCTTGCCATTAGTTGAGTGGCACTCACTGGTAGATGTTATTGGCGATGATGCGCGACACGTGGTTCTTGCCCGATCCCGTCGCGCCGTGGAACGAGAGCACGAGCGGCTTCGACGGCTGCCGATCGAAGTGCGATCTGCGAAAAGATATTTTGTATCAATAAATGAAATGAGAGAGATTGAACAAGCGAAATAGGCTACAGTAATTCCCCGAAATAGAGGCCGATTGTACTCCTGCGGTAAAACTTAAAGACCGAGGGTTCCTTTTTTTCAGATTTACTATCTTTTTTTTTACTCTGATCGAAACTTATGTGCTAGAAAGATGACAGCCCAATCAAACAATAAATCGCAACTTACTTCAACGCGGGAATGACCGTCTCCTGGACGATGTGCTGGCCGTACACGAGCTCCTTTAGCTCCTCCGCCATTTCTGAAGTGATCACGATGACGTCATCGATCGATAATGGGTAGATCACTTACTTCTGAAGTTGGGCTCGACGTAGGGCGTCTCGCAGCACTCGTACAGCTTGCACTTGATCTTGTCCCTCAAAAATATATAATAAGACATAATCAACTGAGTTTTGCGGCAACAAGAGGCACTCCAGAAGCACAGATCACACATGTGGAAGAGCGCCACTGTCATATCACCTGCTAGGTGCGGAAATGTCACTTATTACAGCGTATTTCATCCGGATCTAGTACTAGCTAGTCTCCTGGAGTACGTCAATGTCCATTTCCCCACCTGAACGCATAGAAGACGCCTCCTCCGACCGTGACCGTGCCTCCGATCAGCAACGAGAGCGGGTCCGCCACCACCAGATGGACCAGCAGGGTCAGCAGCACCAGTTGGCGCACGCTCCGTCCCATTACAGGGAACGAATCTGGAATGCGGATTGTAAACTAAAAGAAGGAGGCAATGATATTCACGATTAAAGATATGCACAGTGCCTCGAACACTTTCAGTTTTCATTGAGAACCCTAACAGAAGAAGAAAGCCTTTATCACTTGTAAATCAACAAAAATCGAGATCGATTTGCAATTGAGGATCATAAGAAAGGATATGTCAAAAATGGTAACCATTAATTACAAAACGTTAGCAGCAACCAAACGTGCACAACATACAATGCAAGACTCGCATATACAGAATACGGAACGGGGGAGGGACTTACTGATGAGGAAGACAAGGCTAGGGGTTGGGGATGTATCGTTTTAGAACAAAAAAATTTTCAGGATCATCTCCGGTCATAAAAAACAAGGAGTTGTAAAATGATACACTTGAGAGGAGAAGAACATTAGTCTCGAAGCCTAGATTGACCATTTTCGCTCACAACCCTAACAATTAAAGATTGATTAGGAAATGCGGAGTAAGGGGTGAAAATACGCAATCTTGGTTTCGAAACTATTAGGAGGGGGCTTGACTGCCTACTCTGCAGCAGCTGCAGCAAGTGCAGCCGCGACCGGCAGATGGGCGAGCGCCCTGGGGAGGCTGCTTCTCTCGTTGGGCTCCCTGTCATGCTCCCAGAAGGTGATTGTGGCGGGGAGAGACTCCGGCTCCAGACGACCTGTAAAAAGGACTTGCACTATTGAAGAAATAATTTAATCTAATGAAGTACACTTTGTCGCCTCACAACGTGCATGAAACAGTTTTCCTACTAAAAGGGTATACACATTTTATATTATCTTTACTAGAGTTGGCAATACGAGGGATGCGAGCCCGCAATGGCGTGACCTCTAGGTTGCGAGCCCGCAACGGCAGGGCGAGAGGAGGGGGAGGGATGCGGGCTCGCAATCCCTCGCATCGAGGGAAGAGAGAGCTCTCTCCATTTCGCACTCTCTCTCATCCTCTATGCCCTTCCCTTCTCTCGTTGCGAGGCCTCGCAACCTTTGCGGGCTCGCATCCATCTCCCCTCTCGTTGCGAGCCCGCAATATCGCGATCGCATAGCCAACTCTAATCTTTACATTAGCAAAAAGCAACATTTCCCCGAGCGAGTTCAAAAATTCCCAAGGTTCCCTACCTGAAATTTACTGACCCTATTCAACTGTGGTGAAACTCATTTCTCCACCAAACCACCCCTTGAATTCATTTCATCTCCCCATCCTCACCCATTCCCTTCTCCATCAGCAATCTGCACTCGTATCCCTCCGGCAGCGGCACTTGCACTCCCTCCAGTCGTCGACCACGCACCGCCGTTCGCTCCCTACCATCTGAAAGCACATTTAAAATAATGAGCGAGACGTTTTTTTCATTTTTTTTCGAAAATAAAATATAAAAAAAGTAAGCCATTTTGCCCATAAAAACGCAAGGCATGCGTTTTCGTTAAATTGCGAATTGCATGAATTTTCCATGTTTTTTGTGCCAACAAGGTGCTACTAATTACAACTTTTGGGCATCCCAATTGTAAGCGAGCTGTATTTCAACCCATAGTTCCTCACCCTCTCCCTTCTCCCTCATCAGATAGCCCTCGACCTGCGCCGGTCCCGTGTAGCTCGTCTTGCACGGGATGCTGTGCACGTTTACTGCTTCACCTGAGAATTAGATATTTATGATATTTCCTAAAAAATTGGAATGCGTGATACCATACAAGAGCATCACTGTTGGCAGCAGCAATTGAGACAAATTTACGCCATAAATCTGGCCTGATTCTGCAGTTCAATCGAATTCATTTTAAACCGGGTACGTTTACAAATTTTAGGCCTCCTTGGTGGTCCTTTTCCTACTCTAAACCCCCTGGACAACTGACCTGCAGCAGGAGGGGGCGGGGCACGGTTGATGACCACTGCAGGCTGGCTGCTGAATGTGGACGACATCTGAAGACAGATAGGAAATCGATTAAGGAGTAGATCACGGAATTACGTGCAAAACAGGATACGAGACGGGTTGTAGAATTCAAATGCATTCAAGTGATGAATTCAAGAGACGAGCAAGACCACGGGGCGAATCGCGAACTGACTTCATCCATTCCCCTACCGTACTTCCCCAATGCTCACCACCACTCGGCGTCCCATTCCTCGTCTGCCTCTCCTCCCGCCATCGCGCTCCTCTCATACGCCTCGGTCACCTGAGCAGTAACCCTCTCTTCTCTGGCTTCTGATACTCAATTGCTCGTCAGGGGAAGCTAGAGTCTGCTTAATTGAGAGACGCACCTCTCCCGCAGCCACCATGTCGCTGAACAATTCCACCAGATTGGCCACCAGCGACTCGCCCGGCTGCCACGTATCCGCCTGGACACAATAGTGGTGTGCTAACGGTTGCTCGAATGGCAAATCGAGTGAATGCAAGGGCTTTCTATGTCCAGGAGACGATATTCCAAGAAATATATTTCTTTTTTTATTGAAGATGAGAAGCTCACCTTGAGTTCCCTCATCAGTTCCTCCTTCTCCACCATCTTGATCGACCTCGGGTAGGCCAGAGGGTCGTCGACCGCCACGCAGAGGCGCACCTCCAATCGATACCGTAATCTTCCCTCGGATCAATCGATACCGTACCTCGCCCACGCCTCCCGCCACTTTCGCCCTCACTCGCAGGCACACTCCTGCCTCTGCTCCTCCTTCTTCTCCCTCCTCCTGCTGACTGCTCTCTCCGCCTGCTAGGCATGTCTTTCCAGAGTCTGACCGGCGAGAGAGTGCATCAAATGAAGAGAGTCCCTACCTGCTCCCTCATTCTCCGCCAAATCGTACCCGATCAGCTTGATCTCGTGCGCGTCAATCTCCTTGATGTGACCTGCGCGTCAATCGTTGTTTCTCGATATCTCGCCCTGGTACCAGGAACCATACCAATGGCCTGGTCCATCCGGCTGGCATAATTGTGGTACTCCTCGACCAGGTCGGCCAGCCGCTTCGTCCCACTCCACTCGTACTCGAAGCCGGCGATGAAAGCGCCTTCAAGGGAAGGTTTGAGTCCACTCTTTCCATCACCCGCGCCATCTCGGTTTCATCGAGCGACAGAGAAGTTTCACGAAATTCTCGTCATTCAGCCCTCTGGCTCTATAGAACAGTGGGCTGGCACACACCTTGCAGCGTGGGTGGTCCTCCCGCCTCTTCCGGGAACTCGGCCCGCAGCCAGTACTCGTCGTGACGCAGAGCGAAGTGCACCTGCAAGCGGCTTCTGATGCCTGTCTCGACGGCGACGCCACATTCGGCCACGTGGCCCGCCACATATCCAATCTGGCTCATACCGTGGGCGCCAGCGGGTCCTCCACGTCCATCTCCACATCGTCGCCCATGCGCACTCGAATCTCAGCGACGTCGCCAAAGAAACGCCAGTGGCGCGCCGAGAAATGCGGGCCAGTGCGCGGCGGCAATTTGGCGCGCGTCGTACCACTAGCGCCCGGCGTCACAAATGCGTACCACACGTCCTCTAGCGCGAGCGGATGCCGCAAGTCATCCATGGGGCGTCGGGAAAAAGAGAGGTGGGGATGGGAGGAGAAAGCAGATAAAACAAAGCGCGATTCAGATAATAAAGCCAGTCACGAACTGGTATTAGAAAAAGATCGATGAATGGAGTGGAGAAAAAAACGATTTACCGAAAAAGCCACGACTGCCTAAACATCATAACAATGCGAAATCTGTCAACAATAACATATGGGCGATAACAAACAAACAAAAACAAGAGATCAACGATAAACGATTTAAAGGGCGAGCTTGTTCAGATTTGTGAAGCCAACGCCGACTCCCGTGAGAAGCACCTGCAATTTACGATTTTTTAAAGGATCAAAATATGAATTTTAAAAAACTACCTTATTCGTGCTTCCTAATCGCATCTCATCTGCATCCTCCACTTTAGATTCCTCTTCATCCTTATCGCCCGTTCCTTCCTTCTGAAATGAGTCAATGTTCCGAACAATTCAGTTACAAAATAGGTTTAGAAAAAGATGAAAGAGTGCAACATCGATCCGACAGCTGAAGTTCAACTCATTTTTTTACAATTTAGTACGTGAGCGACAGCTGATTTACTCACAATCAACCCACATTTAGAAATTTTCGGGTACCTATTTTTTTTAGAAAGGAAGTCCCTTTTATTTTGATAACCAAAGTATTTCATCCCTGGACGAAACCCGCACTCACCTGCTCCTTCTCCACCTTTTCTATAGCCTTCTTCTTCTCCTCAACTTTCCTCATTCGTTCCCAGTCCTCCATCTTGAACACCATGCCGAAGAACGTCTGCAGGTGTCGGAGCGCCGCAACTCTGCATTTTTTTAAAAATTTAAACATTTAGTTTTTTTTAGAGATAAAGCGAAATATCATGGAATTGAGGATACATAACCAGAGTGCTATACCTCAACTTTAGAATTGCTCGCCACTACTCTGGTATACTCACTTTCGCGAGTTCGGGTATACAGAAATTGTTCCCTTTCGCGTGGGTACAATCAAAGATTGGTTATCAGTGTTCATAGCATCGATCCTGCCCAAACTCACGAGTAGATGGAGAGATCTCCGAACAGGAATCGATTCACATCCTTCTCCCCCAGAGTCATGAAGGTGGCTGCGAGTGCCTGCGCACTCCCATCCGTGCAGCCTCCCTGCAATACGGATAGTATGTCTCATTTCTGATTTATAATTTGTAACCGCGTTATTTCCTTGTGAACACGCATAAATATAATCGTTATGTAATTACGCTTCAAATAAATATTCGCGAGAATCCTGTCTGCAACCACCTCTGATTCTCCATAAATTCACAGTGCTTATGCTCATAATCTACACAAAAATAGAGAAGTTGTCCATAAATCAATTAAATTTATGGCATTCTTGTTTCAAATTCTCACCAGATAGATCTGCTCGAGCAATCGGAGAGCGGCCTCTGATCCCACTTCCTCCGGCAGACCAGGCACATCCGCAGACCCGCGAGGTTTGCTCATCGCTTCGCCGTGGTACAAGACGCCTGAATATTTTCTTAACAATAAATATAAAAAAAGTCTAATCACCTTCAGTCGTCTCCGCCCATAGAACGATGCCGAATCCCGGCGAACTGGAAGATATGGAAAACTAATTGGGAAAATACAGCTTTAGAATGACAAAAGAACCGTATTACAGCAATATTTACTGCGAATTAGACGTTTCGATAAATTCAACGTTCATTTTCACATGTCCTCTCTTTCCAACTCACTTTCCACCGTGCACTCCCTTCCTCTGATCTACCGTGATGTACACATCCGTGAGATATCCTCGCAGCGACTGCTTCGCGCCATCGATTAGACGATGCGCCAGAGATGGAGACACCTTTATTTACATAATAAATATTAAATTAATGACTTAAACAACCCACCTTGGTGACCCAGGCAGTTCCTCGAATTTTGCACACCTTGCCGACTTTTTCGCGCTGGAACACATAATTTTAGTCTGATTTTTAAAAGCAAAAAAAATAATTTTGAAGAAAGAAACGCGATTTTACCTGTACGGGTCGCAATTTCTTGACGATCGGTGCTGTGAAGAGGATCTTTCCGCCTCCGTCCGGCAGCAAACCGCGATTCATGATCTACAAAGTTCATTTTTGCAATTTGAAGCAATGAATAAGAGCATAAAAAGTTAAAACATTCTACACTATTCCATTAGTAATATTGCTTATACCTTGATATCCAAATCTTCGTCATTCAGAACGAATTTGGTGTAGACAGGTAGCCACGTGGTCCGAATCGCCTCCACAGAGATCTCTCCCGGCGCGTTTGTGACTCCTGTAATTTGAATAAGTTGTATTCTAACAAATTTAGAATCAGTTCTGACCTTCAAGTTTGACCCTCAAGGGCTTCTTGCAGAAAGGTGATAGGAGAAGAAGAGCCTCGAGATAGAAGGAAATGCATCGTGTCAGTCCGCAGTCGAGAGAGGCGTCGCCACCCAGCAGGACTCCGGGCGTGAAACGTAATCGAGTACCTGAAAAATCACCATAATACACTCAAAATTGTGTAAATGTTTACCAGTCCTGCTGATCTCGGTCTGTGTTCCGTTGGTGATATCGTTCAGCAGCCTGAGCAGAAGCGTTTCATGCTCTGAAAGAACACAGGTGAGCATAATTAAAGAATCACGGCAAATACTCACCTTTCAGTCCAGGACTATCGCAATCCGATCGAATGTTGTCAATGACAATAGGGCGACCACTCAACAGCGAGTAAACGACTCGAAAGCGGAAGAAGTTACAGCCTTCGAAGCGCAGTTCTTCTGATCGATGTGGCGGGGGCATTTTTGAAGATGACCGAAGAACTCAACGCATGAGGTTATTCTCTTCGATCTGAATACTTAAAATAATTAAAAATTGGGCAAATTAAAAAGGACAAATAAAAATAAAGAAAAATTGAAAATTTACAGAAATGACGCAGCAAACTAACCAATTTCGTACCGTATAATGAAAGACACACGTTCGGCTATCATGAACTACTTTATTTCTGCATTTTATTTTATTTTCCGCGTTCTAACCGCGCCGGGTTAGAAATCGTTACTGGAGCTAGAAAGAAAGAGGAGGACGCACGTCTGCATCTATCCCGAAAGGGAAGGGAACGAAGGCGCGCCTCGGCAAACTCCGCCCGCTTCCCCGCCACTCTCTCTACGGTTTCTAACCCGGCGCGGCTAGCACGCGCTCTCCCCATGTAGCTCCCATTCCCAGACCTCGTTGCAGGCACCGGCGTTCCTCGCAAGTGATTGGCATGGCTGCAATTCTTCGATTAGCGAAGAATGCAGCCGTGGCCAATCATGTGAGATCTCCGCTGCTTGCCCACATAACCCAATCAAAAGTTTTACGGCTCTCTCATTTTCGCATGCTCTCTCGCCTTCTCTGACCGGCGAGAAATCATTGCGAAATGAGAGCGTCGTGAAATTTTGAAAAATCTAAAAGACGATTTGCGAATCAGACTCATGTAGACCAATGAAAGTAGATTTTTTCTGCACCCAAAGCAGAGGAACAAAGGATAGATCAATTGTATGTAGCCAATGCTTCTTCGAATGAAAAAACTGTAAAAGATGATCAAACGACGTCTCCTTGTATTCTATAAATGAAAACGGGAAGAGGGAAGGAAAAGTATGGCATGTGGATTAGTCCACAGCACGAATGGGGTTAAAATCAGGTAGAGTGGCATTTCTATACCGACCTTTGATCGATTCCTAGGCAATGCGAAGTCAGCACTTCGCATGTTCAGCAAAATCCGATCTTGATGATGTTTTTCAAAAGTGATAAGGGATTGAGTTTTATCTTCAATTTCCAAAAGAATTGCTGAAAGAGATCATATTCAAGATCAAATTCTCTTGAACTCGTGATCAATTCATACCAATTTCTCACTTCATTACATCCTATGGAAATACGACTACGGAAAAGTAATAAAAGATCGGAACGGGCAGCAGACATCGGAAGATCAATAACATCAGGGGATCAATAACACCAAATGGTGCTGATCTTACCCTGTGGCAGGTCACCTTTCCATTCGCTTATCGTAAACGTCGTCTGCATTGACGGAGAGTGGTTGTAAACGGAAGCGGCGGAGTCCGATCGGGGCGTGGCCAGGCATATATAACCCCTCCGAGTTCCATCATCTTCATTCAGTCATCAGTCCCCCCTCCGACCAACCGCCCCTCTCTCTCCCTGGTCTTCCTAGTTTCTCTTGACAACTGGCTTACTACTGGTTGGAGAGTAGCCAAACCTGTGGTCAGAGTAGTGGTCAACCAGTGGCCATCTCTAGTCGCCATCCATTGGTTCATTGGTCATTGATTGGGTCAAACTCTGCTAAGTTTTAGTGGGCAACCAGTGGTCAGCGGAAACATGAGCTGCCCTTCCGAATTTCTTTCTGAACCATGCATTGCTCGTCTCACCTTCTCCTCTTTCTAATAATAGCTTAAGTGCAGCATTGATCCTAATTGATTCTTCATAATCGTCCTTCGCATGTTCAACTCACTATCACCTTATCATTCTAGTCGAGTTGGAAAGTATCTGCAATACCCAAATAATTTCAGAATCACGATGGCTCGTTGTAGATCAATCAACTCGAACCGTTTCGAAATGTATGATTTCGAGATGTCACCCGAGCCGGAAGACTGCTTCACTGTAATGTGCAGGAGACAAGCTGAGATTGAGGTGAGTATTACTGCAGCATGCAACTCGAGAGAAGATTATGCTTGAATGACAAATTGGGAGTTTATGAGGGAAACTGGGCTATATAGGCCTCTAGGACCCGCGTTTTAGAATTTTTCAAGAGTTCTAAATCAAGAGTCCGCCCTTGTGGCCTAGAGGTGAGCGTGCTTGTCTCGAGCGCGCCGTCCCGCGGGTTCGATTCCCGTACCGTGTATTCATCTATTGCTTCTTTTTCGACTAACTCTTTCAATCAATCGATATCAATCAATATCGACCAATTCCCCTGCGCTCATTGCAAATCTTTGAATTACCGTAGCTGGCTTCATTGGCCTCTCTAGCACTTCGGATATCATAAAAATAAAATGTTCCGAACAGAAATTTGTCAATCCCAAAGTGCAAGTTAAGTGCAAGTTCATAAAACTACCGATTTTCATGTAGTAGTTTACTTTAATCACTTCTTCTAGTGCTCAAATTACCTATTATCATTTTTGAAATCAGAAAAAATAAACAGAACGCGTAGAAAACGGCGTAGTGTAATAGTGCGTGCGGCTTGCACTTATCCCGTTTCCTAGGTAACGGAACGTTTTATTCGTGGTGTACGACAAACTTTCAAACTTCTATGATAAACGGATCTGTGATCGGGTAACCGTCCCCTATCAAACTACGCTTCCAGTTTGTAAACCAAAATGGTCGTGCCCAACCTTCTTTAAACGAAGCAGACCCGTCCCATCTTTAGCGACTCCAGAAACAAACACAACTACCTATTGATCATATCACTCAATTACTAATGTATCAACCAAATTTCAGGAAGGAACGAGACGCTTCCATGAAGTCATGAAGAAGGGCATCTTCGACTGCGATTTCACACCCGTCGTCTACGCTCCCCTCGACACTCCGAGCACTCGGAGATTGCTCCAGGTGGCCGCTGTAAGTATCTAAGCTTAGATGAATCACAGTCACAATTGAGTTTGAGCATTTCTATTCTCACTACTGTTCACTTATTAAAGGATACACTGCACGAAAGGGAAGCCTTCTCTGAACAAGTGAAGAGAAGAAAAGAACAGGCGGCCAAGGACAACAGAAGACGCTTGTCGTTGGGTTTCGATGCGAAGAAGAGAAAGGCTGCTCATGAGCCAATGGTGAGGGCTCTGAATTTTTTATCAAGCCAAGTCCAGAATTTCATCCAAAAGTGTCAGGTTCCCGCGAAGAAGGCTAAGCTGGCCTCGACTTCTGAGGATGTCGATCAGAGGAAGGTCACTGACGTTGTCCTTGTGAAGAATGACATCAAGGAAGAGCAGCCCGAGAGAAACCCGAGTGAGTCAATGAATATTATCACTAAAATTGCCACACATTAGTGAGATTCTAGTCGAAAAAATGGCATTTTCAGTGGAATACTTTGATCTGATGAAGAAATGTTGGCGAATGAGGGAGGTAGCGGATGTCGAGGAATACAAACCGATCAATAGAGAGGAGGAAGTAGATCGAGACCAACCGCTGGAAATGAACTTCGAAGAGATCGAGGGAACTTTCCATGAGAAAGTCAAGGTAATTGGCCATCTTTAGATTTGGAATTTCAATTTCGAAATTGTAGGAATTCTCTGACGACGACAAAGTTTTGTTCGATTTCGCCTTCACGAAGCTGAAGAAAGATTTTTCGGCGATTCGCAAGGAATTCGTGAGTTTTTTAATATTTATTTTCATAAAAATTGACATTTTTCAGCTCCCCGATAAGACCGTTGGAGATCTTGTCGAATACTACTACAGATGGAAGAAGCCTTCTCTGATGTGAGTTTGAGTTTTATTCATCGTTTTGTCCATGATTTTATTGATCGATGATTCGATTTTTCAGCTACACCACTCACAAACCGAACTGTGCCGAGAAGCCTGTCGCCAATGCTGAAGTGAGTCAGATTTTGAACAGTATTTTTGTTTTTGCTAATTAGACGTGCCTAATTAGCACATAATAATTATTCATTGCAGATCGACAGAACAGAGGGTCGGCCAAAGAGAGCTGCAGCGATTATGACTAAGGTTATTGATTATTTGTAACACTAAAATAATTATGAATTTCACCTTCCATTTTGCAGGAACACATGGTCAAATTGGAAAAGCAAGCGAAGGGAGTGATGGAGAAGAGAGCGAGATGTAAGAAGGAGGAGATGAAGAATGCTGTGAGGAAGGAGAAGGAGGAGAAGAAGAAAGAAAAAGAGGAGAAGAAGAAAGAGGTCAGCTTTATGCATCCGATCAGTCATTATTAGAAGCTCATTGGATTCAGCAAATTCAGTTAAAAATCAATGGGATGTTTGCAGGATCGTCTCTCAAAGAAGAAAGTCGCAGCTCCTCGCCTCTCCCAAGTAAAGAAGATCTCTTCGTCAGCAATTTCGAAGAAAGCGAAGGCCGCAAAGAAACAATAATAAGACCAGATTATTGATCTTCACTTATCTTTGACCCCTCGTTTACACCTTTTCCAACCATTCCTGTGCAATGCGTTTAATATTCTCTAATATATTATAATATATTGTATAACCTCTTGCCATTTCCCTCTGAATCCTCATATCTTGTTTGTGCCATGTAATGTAGATAAAGATCAATATCCTCTATGTTGTTATTGTTGTGGTAGACAACATTTTTCTAACTGCCATTATTTTCCGCTCTTTCATAATTGGTAGGAGGAACGCGGTAGACAGATCAAACATTGCTCATCCTAGCATACGCTTTGCACTTCTGCTACTGTCTCCTTAGTGAACGAGTTCCATTCCTCGGGGGGCGAAGAGGGGCGATTGCTCTCTCACTACTCCATGCTCTCTCGTCGATCAGAGCAGCGAGATAGCATTTGAAAGTGAGAGAGTCGAACCATTCCTCGTGAAGAGAGACAGGAGCGAGAGACAACTCGGTATTGCAGATCTTTACACAAACAGGCAAATATTAGACACAAACGTGATGGCGAGTGCCCCTCAGGGAACTGTCTGACTCTCTCCACTTCGCGTGCTCTCTAGCACCGTCTGATCGGCGAGAGAGCACAGCAAATTGAGAGAGTCAGACGGCTCCCGTGCAGGGTGAGTCATTGCAATTGAGAGGGACTGAATAGGGGGAGTAAGCATCATGAGAAGATCGAGTAATCTCTTCATTTCTCACACTCTCTCGCCGCTCTTGATGGTGAGAGATAATGTGAGATGGAGAGACGAGAACATCGGTAGGTCACACGTAGGTGAGACGCAGCGCCGGCGAATTTCTGCAATTAACGAATAGCGTTGAATGGATTTGAGCCTTCCCCTATGACCCGTACACTATCCAAATTGTAAAGATAAACCAAATTATTGTACTTTGTTATTAACGAACGAACGTACGAAGTTTGTTGAAATTGAAATTAAACGTACTTCATCAATTTCGTTGAATAACGAGTGCGATTCAACGTAATCGGACACATAGGTAACGCACCTCTTGATCACTGTCTCCCTCTTCTTCCTTCCGAACCCGAAGCCTCCTCCGAATCCTCCTCCACACCCGCAGCCTCTGCCCATGCACATGGGCATACACACCGGCATGCAGCACCCGCAGCACGAGCCCATACCTCCGAAGCCACCGCCGAAGCCCCCTCCGAAGCCACCACCCATCATCCCGATACCGAACTGGAATGAGGGAAGGATCAGAATCAGAATCAAAATCAGAATTTATCAGGGGTCGCTTAGAGGATGAGGACCATCATATTCTTTCAGGGAAGGATTAGTACCATCACAAAACTGGGATTGCCCATTCGAAAACAGATAATGAGGAAAAATCACGCAGAATATCATGAGAAATCTGCTCGCATCACTGTTTTTTTTTCAGCTACGTTCATCACTCAAGTGCCTAGTATCACTAACCATGGGTGGCGGGATGCCGATGCCTATGCCCATGCCTCCGCAGCAGATGGGTGGCATGATTGGCGCGCAGCATCCGCCTCCGAATCCGCCGAATTGGCGCTTGGCGCGGATGTGCGCGAGCGAGGAGGAGGCGCGGACGGCCAGGGAGGTCTGAATGGGATCGATGCATGGTTTCATATCATATATCATATCATATTTATCCTGACATCAGGCAATGGGCCTGCAGGAGGTAACATCCTGCAGAATGTTTCGAAAATATCAGCCCACAATCAAGCAGAAAAAGAGGTCTGAATGGGGACTCTCGATGCGTGTTTTCGAAAATAGCAGCATACAATCAAACAGGATTATCAGAGATCAATCAAGATAACTCACTTCATTTCTCGCTTCAACTGAAATCACAGTCGGGATTGCCGACAGGAGCAGGATTACGGTAAGCATAGCCGGTCGACTGTTGAATGGGCGGCTCTCCCTCCTCTTATATCGAGGACCCGATCCTCGATTCGCCTCCCGCAAACCCGATGCGTGCGTGTGTTTTGCATTGACAAGTTTGCACTAGTCTCTTGAAGGCTACTCGATACAAAGGAATGGAAAGGGGGGAGGAAGAAGGGAGGCCGGTAGATGGACTGTGCCATTGGAGACCAGTGAAGATCAAGGAGATGAATACGAAGTGCAACTCATGAGTCATAAGGACGTCTTGCGATAGCGCAGTGGTGTGAGGCGCTGCTCGCAATCGAAGGGTCTAGAGTTCGATCAACCACCCAGAACGTTTGACCCTAGTTTGACAGATAATTCCTCAAATGTGTGTAGCTGGACAACGATCCAACATACAGAACCTTCAGTATTCTCTGCAATAGCATAGATGTAACATGAAATTCTCAGATTCGAATAAATAACCCAACCTTCTTGTTGATGGATTTCACAAGCACATTTATCGCTATTGATTTGCTATGTGTCTCTCCATGTGTCTTTCCTGTTCCCCTGATGATCTAATCAAACTGAAGAAAAGAGATGGTGTGCGCTTCTGCTCCCGCGGTCAATTCGCCTACTTCCGGTCGAATTATCGATTGATTGCGTCATCCTCCCTCCCCGTTTTTTCGGGCCGTTCTCACCCAGTCGGTTATCATCTAACGGTGATCATCCGACATATTACCAGAAAATCAGGCAAGCCAATTCACGATGCCACTCAGCTACAAATGTTGCCATCACATTGCGCAACTCCTCGAGTCAACCTGGTTCGTACTCCCCGCTCACTTCAGAAATTGCCCCTTCAGAATTCCATTGCGCAAGTGCACTCTCTCTCTCTGAATGGCAATGATCTCAAACAGAGAAATTGACCACGCCGCGGGTCAAGTTTACTCCACAAACAGTACTCCCCCCAGGCACCTACTCCAGTATACGGTAAGGTACCGTACCCTGGGTACTACTAAGACTATCGATAGTGACATCCTCACACATCTAACCAGTTGGCCGTGTTGTATGAGGGTGAAGAGGCTTGGCGTGACCCTTGTGCGCGCCTCTGATTAACAACTCTGGCTCTGTTGGTACAACGAAGATTGGCAGAAGGGCGGGGAGAGGGGGGAGTCAACCGGTCGGAGGGAGGGAGGAGGGAGGAGGGAATGAGGAGCATTCATAGTATAGACGAGCGTTGACTGACGACGATCATGAAGGGAATCACAGTGCTGCTGATTCTGCCTCTTGTGAGTTATTCTTTCTGTTAGCTTCTTTGCTTTCTCGGACGTCCTACATCTCCTGTCCTAGTCAATCTCAATTCTCGAATGATTAAACTCAACTATTCTTGGAAGTATAGATAGAAAATAGATCTTCTTCATTCAGAGTATTCATGTTTCCCATATATTTCAGCACATTTCAGCCTGAAATTGTTTAGTTAATGACATTGGTGTTTGTGATTTCTGTATCTCCTTTGCACTCTACTATCTAGGTATGCGGAATGAACCGGAACTAATCATTGATGAAGTTTCAATGATTTTGCTGCGACGCAAACCTAATTTGAAGAAAGTCAACCTGCATGATCTTTTAAAGAAGCATTCGCGCAAATTCATTTATATTTCTCAGCATGAAACGGTTTCATGAATTCTAGTAAGAATGTTCATGCGATTGTGATGTTGTTCATTCACCTTTGTTCTGCCCCGTAAAAAAAATCCTTTAAAAAAATCCTTTATCTTGTTTCATGGATTACGACGTGGTCATAATTTGAGATTCCTATCGCATCTTTCAAAAATAGAACGGATGAATCAAAAAGGGCTATTTTGTACTGGGCTAACATATTTTTTGCGAATTATAAAGACTGGTGTAAGGTTGGACAATCGAAGGATCGCGTGAATTGCGATATGTTTCAGATACATCTCGAATTTTGATACTGTTTTGCGGTTCGGTTACTGTGAAAAAAAAGCCTGTTAAAACATTAGGTGCTAGAACGCTGCGGGATGCATCCTTCTCACTTCAATAGCATCCTAAGCAATGCCTTTCCAACTATCGTTATACTCCCCGCAGGTGCTCTCCACGCCCCTCTCCATCCGAGCAAAGAGACAAGAGTGCGGTTCAGCCGGCCTGTGCGGCATTACCTGTTGTGTCTCCATCGTGAGTCCTCCCTCCTACCCCTACTCGCCCTACTCCTCCTACTTCCTCCCTCCCCCACCCCCTCCTCCTCCTCTCTCCTTGGTATCCCACGCTAACCCCTCCTCCTCCTACTACTCCTACTCCCCGCACTACCCGCATCCGCTCACCATTCTCTACCCATTC
>LS533253.1:609351-655800 GCA_900490775.1 Pristionchus maxplancki
CAATTCCTCGAGCCGCTGTGCCCACCGTGCGCGCCCGGCGCCCCATGTGATCCCTGCAGTCCTGGTGAGTAATATTTTTTTATTGAAATCTCTCAGAAATCTTTGATCGGGCACATCGATTCTCATTCAGCATACTTTAGCTTTCTGCTTGGAACTTATGCATAAAAATATGATATGATAGCAGTCTATTGTGATAGCAGCTTGCAGAATTCATAATGATTACGTCCTTAATTCCCTTCATTCAGTCCTCCCCTCTGCCTACTCGATGCAGTATGCCCCTCAGCAGCAGCAGCCCGACCTGCCCTACTACATCGTGCAGCAGGCACCATCGGTGCGTTTGCTACATTTTGCCCCTACAGAAAATGTAGTGGCGAACCTTTAAATATCGAACTGCAAATTCGAAACTTGACATGTCACTCAAACATAACGTAATTTCCATTTGTAAGTATTTTGCAGTTCGATTACAATTACTGTAATGCGGAAAAGTTCATAAAAATAATCACCCTTATCTGGGGGAAACAAAAGGGGTTCTTCCTATGATTACTACCCTGGACAATCTTTAAAAACAATTTCAAAAACAATAAAGTAAAGTGGAAATAAACAACTTCATTTCAGTTGCCCACAGCCTGCACTCCCTCCTGTCAGCCATCGTGCCAACCCGCCTGCCAGGCACAGCCGGCAGCGATAGCCGTGCAGTACGGGTGAGTGGAGACGGGATTAGGAATGGAATGACCTCTCTAACCGGTGAGAGAGTACGTGAAATGAGGAGACGATTTCTCGCCTGGCACTCCGCCAATATGATCACGTAGACGTTGAAACCTAATGATGGCTTATGCGTACTGAACGGGTGAGCAAATTGTTGATTAGATCGGCCCCCAGATTGGATAAATTCTTGCTGGACTCATCCTGAATCTCGAAAAATTACACTACCTCTCTAGTCTTGCTGTAGAAGCTTGACGATCGCAATACGCTGACGCGCCTTCACCCTTCCCTTGAACCTTGCAAATATACAAATACAATTTAATCAGAATCATGCAGAAAAGGGTGTTGCAAACATAAAACTAATGATTAATGAAATCAGCATCTCTAATTTCTCTCTTTCCAGCCAAGCCACCCTGCCGTGCGCCTCGGACCTCTGCGTGTGCACTCCGGGCTACGTCAAGTGCGCCGAGCAAACGTGCTGCTTGAGATACAGAAGAACTGCGGTGAAGACGAGCAGGAAGTGAAGGAGAAGGAGATGAAGAAGAGAGATTATCTGTATCTATTGTGATTAATATTGTAACGATAAAGGTTATTATGAATGAGCTACATTTTGTAGTCGTTTGTCGGAGGTGTATCATTTTAGAACTGGTCATTTTAGAACTCTACAAGGGTTTAAAAAATGTTATAAATCACTTCCTGAGATCGAAATAACAACTTCTAAAATGATCAGTTCTGATACAACCCCAGTTTAACCTACATTATGAGCACTCCAAATAAGATCAGAATGTGAACAATAGCTCGCGAGGTTAAGATTAGTTGTATTTCGTAATTCTTTCGTACATTTACACTGTTTCGAAATGGCCGTACGGGATCTCTGCGCTGTGACTCCCCTAACTGTCCAGGAAAACGCGATCACAGTTTGCATTCCCAATAGAGATGTTGAACAATCGAATCGAGGAGAGAAGAGAACTGCAAATATCTATCTCGGAAATTATGCATTGAGTGCTGGAGTGCTCCCGTTCTTGAAACGAATGCGTATCCAATAACTGTATTGTCTTGTTGAAATGACAACACCCCAGCATCTCCGGGCGCTGGCTTGTAGGAATGCAGTTAGGGTATCAGTGCGATTCTTTTTCCATTCAATTGTCCGGGAGGATGTAGTAGCGCCTAGTTCTAGTTTTAGCTGTCCGTATTCATGATTGTACATCTTTTCTAATTGCATTACTCACCGCACTATTTTCTACAGGGTTCATTCCATTCTTATTGACTTGACGCAATTGTTCGATTTCATTCCCTAAACTAATTCGCCAATTCAATTCCCTTGCCTCCTTATAAGCCACGTCGCTGGTGCAATCCGCTGCATCGTCTAACTACCCTTCAGAACACCCTTCCGCACGCATATAATTGCCCTTCCCTCTCGTTCCTCCACCCAGTTTCTTTACGAAAAGGGCGAGCTTTCCGGTTTCTATTGATAACTTTGAGCTAAAAGCATGTGTTGAATTGTATTAAAATTCCAATCATGCTATTATTTTTTTGTGGAATTTGCATTTTTGACCTTTTCTCTCATTGTTGCCTCACCTTACCTTACCTTTGCCTCTCATACAGATCACAAAAATACGTGAGTATTTAGGAATACGTGAGTATTTAGACTACGCACTTAACACGCCTAAGCATTAGTTTGGAGTTCGTTCTCTCCTCTTCTCAGGAGCTCAAATTACGTGCGCTTTCACACTCTTCGCGGGTTTACTTAGCCCGTCCTCCATGAACCTGACTAGGACGGAATTCTGATTCCGTCTCTTCATTTCGTACACTATCTCACCGGTCGCAGGAACGAGAGAGCGTGTAAAATGAAGAGACGTATTTTTCGATCTTCTGTCTATCCATTGCTCTCGAATTAATGTGAGCGTAATGTGAAAGGAAGTCTAGACAGGAGAACGACGTCTGTTCAACCCGCACTTCTGAAGGCGACGTCGATATTAGGGATGGCTTCGCATGAAATGACTCTCTTCATTATGCGCGCTCTCTCGCTTCTCTGACTGGTGAGAGAGTACGCAAAATGACGAGACGATTTCTTGCGAAGCCAGTCGATATGCCTGTTCTCTAGCGTTCTCGGTTGGGCCTCTGATTTCCCTCCCCATCTCCCTTAACTCTCCACATCTCATCATTCTCTATGGAATCCGTATAGGCAATTGACCGCGGCGCCTCTAACGGGCTTTCTTAACGATTTTCGGGATTTGCAGTCCTTATTTTCATAGGGACGTTGTATACATTCCAGGTATGTATTAGGGATGGCTTCGCATGAAATGACTCTCTTCATTTTGCGTGCTCTCTCGCTTCTCTGACTGGTGAGAGAGTACGCAAAATTACGAGACGATTTCTTGCGAAACCATCCCTAGTATTTATTCAGAAAGGAATGTCAATTGGCCTATCCAATATCCAATCATTCCTGTATGAGTGCCTCTAGTTGTAGCTAGGGATGTCAATTCAATACCCAATTCCAATGGACAAGGTCAATTAATTGGGCAATTGGTATTGTGCGCGCTAGATACTTCTGTATTGGATATTGAAATTGATCAGGCAACCCTAGATAGTTGTAGCCAAGCCTTCTCCCCTATTCCTTCTCGTCCTTCTCGTCTCCACTCCTCCCATTGTCCTCCCTCCCCTTCCCCTTCCTCTTCCCCCCATCACTACCACCACTTCTTGCTCGTCCTGAGGTCATTTCACACAGCGGATTATCCCCTCGTTTCACTCGTTCGACTCAATTTCGAGACTTTGATCTTCTTTCCTACTCGATCGATCATGATCTCTCGCCAGTCAGAACGAGCGAGAGAGCACGTGAAATGAAGAGAGTGGTCTTTGATTCGCTGATCTACTCTTTCCTGCTCTCGAGCACCATGTCCGGTCGGGGCGAGAGAGCACGGCAAAACGAGAGAGTCATGGATTTTTTCGCTCTTTTCAACGCAAACTGATGATAGAATGCCCGTCCCGGCTCGCCATCGCGTGTCCTGTCCAGCTGCTGTTCCAGTGATCATTTCCACGTTTTTGCCTCGCTCCTCCCCCCTCTGAACAATCACTCTCTCCACTCGCCATGCTCTCTCGTCGGTCAGACAGGGCGAGAGAGCAGGCGGAATGGAGAGAGTCCTTCCTCTATTCTCCCATTGCCAGAGTCTGGATCGCACTCGACAAGGAAGGGACGGGCAGAAATGAACACTTGGAGGTACGGTAACTTTGGGCACTTTTCGATTTCCCCCTCTTCAGTTTCATTATTCATTCCCCATTGTGTACGAGCGACGTCTAAACGAAGGCGAAAACTCACAAATAGCTCGTAGCTCATAGCTCGACTTTTCTAATTGTAAATTCACAACCGTTCGAAACTCCCTCAGTTTTCCCTCGCGTCGAGCAATCGTCTGTCCTTCTCGCTTTTCCGTGCTCTCTCGCTTCTCTGACCGGCGAGAGAGCATTGCGAAATGAGAGAGTCAGACCATTCCTCTTCGCGTCAATTGGTTCTTGACCCACTCCCTGCCTCCCCTACGCGATTGATAACTTCCTTTTTGCTCGCTTTCCATTTGCGGGAAGGCAATGCAATCATGCCTGGGGTTGTTTGGCTTCGCAAGAAATCTCCTCATTTCGCGTACTCTCTCATCGGTCAGAGAGGCGAGAGAGCGCACATAATGAAGACAGTCTTTTCTTGCCAAGCCATCCCTAGATTGCTGGAATGAGGAAGGTGGTTCTTTCTTTAGAAGCTCTTTAGATGCTACAATGTTATCGATAGCTACTCCTCGGGCAGACCAACGATAATCATTCTTTCTACAATCATGCCGAAACATTGCTGCGTGCACCCGTGAAACCCTCTCGCTGATCCCATATTCTCCCTATCCCCCTCCCCCCCCTTCATCCCTCCCTTCCCCCCCTCCAAATCCTCTCAATCCTACAACAGTTCGCATCGCTTTTTCCCCATCGCTTCCGTGTAAAATTCCTCCTCTCAAGTTTGCACTCCCCCCTATCTATCCCCCTCCCCCCTCCTCTCGCTCTCGAGGTCCCGTTTTACCCCTCCAAGTCCCCGGAGACAGGGCCCGCATTGAATCCGCAGTAGTGTCTTGTCATTTATGATTGCTGACTTCAGATTTTGTGACTTTACCAGGATAGAATTAGCTTTGTTTGAGTATATTAGACGCATTATTATTAATCAATTACTTATTTTGCAGGATGAAAATGCGAAATGAGCGCAGTTTGCTCTACATTCTCTGCACGCTCTGTGCGTGCATTCTCTTTTTCCTCGTTCTCTCCCCGCAACGGGGAATCGATCGGTGAGTACGGTAGCTTTTGGGTACTGTAGCATTTGATTACTGTACGATTGGGCTTCTGTGCTTGTCTACAGAAGTTTGCATTTATTTGCCGATAGTCGATGATTTGTATCGTATGAATAGGAAGGGGATTCATCTAGAACAGATCCACTGATTGCCCAGCTGCCGCTCTCTCATTTCGACACGCTCTCTCGTCAGACAGAGAAGCGAGAGAGTGTGCGAATTGAGGAGAGACCGATCATTCAATCATTCCTTTTCCCTTCAGCGGACGGATATTGGAGTATTTGAGGGAGCCGGGGGAGGATCGAGGGCTGAGGGAGGGAAGGGAGAAGGAAGGAAGAGGGGAGAAGAAGAAGGAGGAAGAGCACAAGGATGATGAGCATATGATGATGGTGATTGTTGGTTATCAGATTATCAGAAACGGAAAGAATAAATGATTGCTTTGCGAGCATCTCTGTGTGCAGAATCGCAACATTTGTAGTGGATTTACCTAGAATTACAATGTTCGAGCAGTGGGCTAGTGCTTCGAGGGTTTCGAAGTCGGTATGATTATTCAATTGGCTGGAATGGTACTCATTTTTAGGACACATATCTCGTAACTATTAGAACAAAGGATTATTGAATCAACTTCCAGAACTCCTTTATTAGAAAAAATCCGAGATTAACGCTTCCCAAAAAGGGTACTTTCAATATTGCACTTTTATATTCCAGATCGACCACTCCTCCCGTCTGCGTCGCGAGGTCTATCCAAAGAGGAAGAACATGTCTTCCTGTCAGCCTCTCTTCGGAAAGTGAGGAATCTGACTCTCGTAGAAAAAATTCCATTGATCTATTAGAAAAAATTGATCTACTGTAGATTTTGACTTGCTTAACCTCATTTCGTTAGTCAAACCGAATCAGAGCATCACATAATAATTGAAGGGTCGGAGTGTTCGTCGCCTACGTGAAGAGCAGCATGGAGACGTTCGTTATTTTTTTTGTTATTGTTATTTTGTTATTGTTATTGTTGTTATTGTTATTGTTGTTGTTTCAGTCACTACGGAGTCGCCCAGCGCACACTCGAGTGCTACCTCAAATCGGTCAACTACACAGTATTCATGGTGGATCTGGACAATGATGAGCGGGTCAAGCACGCCTGCTATAAGAACCAGCAGGTACCCGGGAACCAGGGACGTCTTTCGAACAATCGACAAACAATTTTGTTCATTGATGGAAGATTGGGGAAATGTAATGTCGTTCACCAGCGCTGCGTCATTTTCATTCATTAGATTGTGCAATCCGCAGCATTCCCATTTTAGTGTTCGCCATTTGAGAACGAATTTTAATTGGGGTTGAAACCAATCTCATTCAAATGACTTTCTTCCTCAAATACTTGAATTCAGTCTATCAATCTCTGCAGCTCTTCTTCCGCAAGCACTGCGCAGCCTCAGTCTACCTAAAGGAAGTCGACTGGATGCTCATTCTCGATGCAGACACCGCTATTGTCAATCCGAACCACTGCATTGGTCAGCATTTTCTCATTAAGTTTCGGGATTAGGCGAGAAAAATTGGAGCGAATGCTTAGCAATTTCACCATCGTCAATCCCAGAAAAATATGAATAAAGAATACATGTTGTGCACTGCAACTAGTCTTACTAGTGGCATTTTGACGCATTGGAGTTCCGAATATTTTATGTGCTTGGAAATTCCGCGTTCTCGTTCGAATTCCTGACAGGGTTTAGTGTTTCAAAAGATTTCGTAGTATTACCTAGCTTCCCAGTGCTTCCTTGAGAAAGGATGCCAACGCACTGAAAAGCAACGGCACAGATCCTGCGCGTAACTAGGATACCTATCTACCTTTCGAGTCGACCGAAAGAGGATGATTTCGTAAATAGGAAGACCTTGTAGTTTCTATCTCCGACCTGGATAAAAAAAAGAAAACGATGATGCAATACTCGTCGTTAATTCCAGAGGAATGGATCGACACTCGTGCCGATCTCGTTTTCTACGAGCGATACTTCAACTGGGAGATCGCCTCGGGCAATTATCTGGTAATTTAACTATTTTTAACTTTAAATTTTTTTTTATTTTAGGCGAAAAACACGGAATTCGCGCGGGGATTCTTGAAGAAATGGGCGGATTGGGAGTTCATCCAGCCGCAGAACTGGAACGGCGCCGATAATGGAGTGTTGCAGGTGAATCTTGACCCGAGGGCCTCGAGAGTAGAGTTCGAAATACGGGGAATTGGCTCTTCATTTTACACACTCTCTCGTCTCTCTGATTGATGAGACAGTGTTCCAAATGAAGAGGTAGTCAGCTGTACTAAATTTTTGATGTACTAACTCGAACATAACTGAAAGAGGAGCTGGATTCTGAATAGGGCTAGCAAAGGGAAAAGACTTGCAACAGTCGCAAGCTCATCGGAGAGGCAGAACGCTAAATGGAGACTGTGCCGGAATAAATAAAGTCTCCTCTGCAGATCCACATCCTCGAGGCCGTACTACCCTCCGCCGTGCAGGAAATTCGCATCTGCGACGAGATATGGCACAAGGTTAGCAGTTGTCGATTCGTTTGCCCTCCGTAGACTTCAAATGTCTCTGATAGGTCATGAGAATCAGCTGATGATCTGCAATAACATGCTAAACATTTGCGTTGAAACCCTCAAGACACCAACTGTCGTCGCCCGTCTAGCCATACAAGTTGTTCCCACCTTCATAGTCGTCTGATGTACAATAATCGATGTTTATGCATTAGAATTCGAAATACGGGTAATCGGCTCTTAATTTTGCACACTTTCTCGCCTCTCTGACCGGTGAGAGAGTGTGCAAAATGAAGAGCCGATTACCCGTATTTCAAACTCTATTCTGCACTTTTCCCTTTTCAGGGAACCGACTACGACACCTACATGGCCTTCGTAACATGCTGCAAGATGGCCTTAGGAGCGACGCGCCTCTGGCCGGGCAAAGTGCGGATATACAGGAGGGCCCACGGATGGGTGAGTTGGCTTTCTGTCTTCACCATTATGCTCCTTCTTTGATGGAAATGGCTGGAATTCAGCTCATTTTTTCAATACTTTGCATAGGCACAACTAGAGTGGAGTACGCAAGTGCTCAGATATCACTAGAGCAATAACATAAATCGGTAGTTATTTTTAAAAACAGTGACAATTAATATTTAATTAATTAAGGTCCGCGACGGTTTCCTCGCGGACGATGGCTGGGCGGAGACGGACTTCATGCTGCACGGATACAAGGCCAACAAAGTGGGCCAGGACGGATGGAGGAGTCCGTTCACGGTGAGTTTTTTCCCGCATTTTATCCACATTTTCTCCAAAACTCATGTTTAACGATAGCACTCCATCCAGTGTTCATACTAGGGATGGCTTCGCAAGAAATCGTCTCTTCATTTCCCATACTCTCTCAGCAGTCAGAGAAGCGAGAGAGTACGCAAAATGAGGATAGTCATTTCTCCAGCCATCCCTTGTCCATACTATAGCAGACTCTAGCTTTGTATTCGTTGTGGTTCAAGGTTCATCAAAATGAATGTAGATAGTACACTAGTATGCCTTGGTAGCATTCACTGACTTTCATTTCATTCCCTCACCACCGATACCTCCTTTAGTTCGGATTTTCCCATAAGCCACGAGTGTTTCGCTGAACCCCGGAACCGTCCTTTGGTCATTCGAGTGCCCTTTCGAGTGGTTGTTTGTACTCCCGTCCCTCTCGACCAATTCGGAAGGGGCCGTATCCGATTTCTGCCTTTTCTGCACGTAGGCATTCTCAAGACGAATAATTTTTGCTAATCGATAAATCGATAATCTCAGGACTCCCCCAATCCGGCCAAATGCGACGCATCCACGAAGGGGTGGCCGTGGCGGAAGGAGAAGATGTTCACCGTACAGGTAGGTCAACGGATTATCGAAGATCTCCCATGATGAAATTGAACCTCAGGAAGTGAAGGACCGCCTGGCAGCCTTCGAAGGTAGCACGGGCAAGAACTATCCCCAGAAGGTGAGGTCGATCAATCGATACGCCTGACTTCCGTATCCTCAGGCTCGCGTCATACCGTACCTCGAGTACCCGGACGTCGGCGGCTGCTTCCCCAACTGTGACGATATGGTCTAGAAATCGATTGATTACTGTAGTCCGATTAGGTCAGAGATTAGATGGTTTCAGTCTCTGTGATATTATATTTGTCCATGCACACGCGAATCCGGGTAGATCTCTCGATGTATTTCTCCTTTTCTTCTCGCTTTACGCAGCCTTTGCTCAGCTTTATCCCCCCGCTCTCCTCGTTTCATGCACTCTCTCGCTCGCTCTGACCGACGAGAGAGCGTTCGACTCGAGGAGGGTTGCCCATCTGTGATCCCTTGTGTCCTCTGGTTTGCCTTACAGTTCGATAAAGTGCCTGCAAAAATGCGAGTGATGATGTTATGGTTTGAGAGTGGGGGTTACTTAGAGGGAGAGGGGGCATAATGGAAAGTACTCGTCATAATCAGTGATAAACTCCGGCTCCAACCAGTTCTGCCTTTTAGTCGCAGGCGAAATCCGGCAAGTTTTCCGAACGTCCAGCGATCGGCCACTTTTATCCCTTTCCAGCTGAAATTGCTCCAATCAGAGCATTCGCAAGGGTAAATAGCTGCTCTCATCTCACTTGCATGCTATCAGCAAACGAACAGGAATCCTATCATTTATATTTCTCGCTGAAATTCCAATCGGGCGGGAGATTCCGCGGATTCTACGTGAGAAGAGGATCTAACTGGATCTCTCGAGGCGCGAGAAGAAGAAGTAAACCCCCCCCCCCCTCTGACATCTCTCTTTTATCTTCCCTCCACTTCCTTGTCCCCTCACCCGGCGGACGATCACAAACACTGATAGGCCGTATCACATTCCAGAATCCTAATCTCCTGCATAATCGCTGTTCATACTCGATCAAACTTGCTTGGCATGGCTCTCTCCTTGCCCCGGGGAGTTCGAAATCGCCTCTCTGACCGGTGATAGACTGTGAAATGAAGGCACGATTACCAGTATTTCGAACTGTAGGGAAACCATGTAGGCAGGGGAAAACGTGAAAGTCAACGTATACTCTCGACCCACTTCGCTTTTTACGATATCTTGCTCTCTCCCTCGCTCGAAACAGCTCCTCCTTCATTCTTCCCGTGTTTTCACTGCGACCACTTGAAAAACTAGTCGGCACATCCTGATAATTTTACTGCTCACTCTTGGCTCAAGCGTGCCGGCTCCCGTGCTATTTCGTTAATATTGTCGGCGCTTTTCGTATTTTTTCCAAAGAAGATGGCGCATGATACATGCCGATCCTGATCAGCACACCGAAATCAGCTAATGCATTCAATGGGGCCATAAATGGTAAGTTTCTTCCGACTCGGCTATGACTCGAGTAATCACTCAGATCAAAATCAGTAAGCATCTTAATTTTTTGCGCGCTTTTTTGCCCCTCCACGTGCGTGAAGCGAAAAGACAGTTCTACCTTTTCGAAATCATCACTAGAGTTCGAAATACGAGTAATCGTCTCTTCATTTCACACACTCGGTCCCGGTCAGAGAGGCGAGAGCGTGTGTAAAATGAAGAGACAATTCCTCTTTTTCGAACTCATCGCTCATTCTTCGCACCCACCCACAGCGCTTCATCACTCCTCCCTATTTGTTCGTTCCCAATTGCATTGTGGCCTCTTCCCCCACCCCACACTTCGTCCTTGACAGTAACTATGGTCAGATTGACTGCAGTACCTCGGTCTCAATCTCGGTTTCCCCTCCCTCCTTTTTAGGGATGGCTTGCCATGACTCTCTTCATTCTGCGCGCTCTCTCGCTTCTCTGACCGGTGAGAGACTACGCAAAATGACGAGACGATTCCTTTTTTGGTTCTCCCCTTCTCGGTTCGGATCACTTTCTATTTGTCAATCCAATCTTGTCTCACATTCGATTGAGAGAGAGGGGTACTCCTCACCCATTTACCCTCCCCTCGATATACCCATGCCTAGCCCCTTGCTTACGCCAGCATTCCAACTGCTAGGTGCGAGAATACACGCATGAATCATCAAGGATCGCTGACTTTCCTCGTTTCGAACGCTCTCTAGTTTCTCTGACTGCGAGAGAGCATGCAGAATGTGGAGAGTGCTCATGAATATTCCATCAATCTTATCTCTGTTCGCTGGTGATTCAGTAACAGGAATGCCTGGCGGAAACAGGCAGGTGTTTACGTTGTTGCTATAATCATTCGCTAATGATGCGTTGTTGTCGTACAACTTCCTCTTAGGCGTCTTTTAGGAACTTGTTCTCTATCTCGGGCAGTTTATCATAAAATTTGAATTAAAATTGCCTGACTGCAACTCGTGTAACTCACAGTATCCTTGTCCAAATTCATCTTCACGCCTCCTCACTCCACAAGTAACCCTACTATTCCCCACCACCCCATAAATCGAACAGTCAATGGAGTAACCTTCGGCTCTCCCTTCACAGTTGCCTCCGATAGGATCTAAGCAGTCCCTCTTCTCACTTCTTTCTTCTCCTTCCCCTCAATTGAGTATCTCCTAGGGATGGCTCCGCACGAAACAACTCTACTCATTTTGCGTGCTCTCTCGCTTCTCTGACCGGTGAGAGAGAACGCGAAATGAAGAGACGAATTCTTGCGAACTCAATTGAGTATCTCCACTGCCGGTCAGCCTCCCTGAGACAGTCACTGATTCAGTGAGAGTCCCCTCCCCACTCGTTTTCCCCTCTCTCCTCTTTTCCACTTTCGCTCGTCCATTCAAATGCTAATTTTCGCGTTCACATTCATTAGGTTTGGATTAGGGAGAGGGGGGTGGGCAGGCAAGAAAGGACTCTTCCGCGTGATCTTGGGGTTTCGATTGGACTGAATTGCTGCCAATTAGAGTTCGAAATGAAGAGACAATTACCCGAATTTCGAACTCTACTGCCAATCTAAGACAAATTTCGATCGAATCCGTTAGAGCAACGAGAGATCAGGCGGAATGCGGAGACGTGAGCAATAATCTCTCAATATTACATGATCTCTCGTCGGTCAGAGAAGCTAGAGAGCATGCGAAAGTGAGAGACTCAGACCGTTCTTCAGAGACGTCGTGTTTGAGATGAAAGAGATCTACGGAAGCGAACGGGGGATATCTCCTGAATGGCACCGTCTCTCCATTCTCCACGCTCTCTCGCCGTACCCCTCGGGCCCTTCTGATAACACACCTCTATTTGCTCGCTCGATCCCCCCTTCCTCGAAACTTCTTCCTCCCCGTTGGCGTTGAATCCCCCCCGCTACACACTCTCTCTCGGTGGTCAGAGAAGACGAGAGAGCACGCGGATCGGAGAGAGTCGACCATTCTTGTCCCCTCCGTCGTCCCCCGATTCTCACGCGCTTTCTAGATTCCCGTCACTTCACTTTTTTCGGCGACGATCCTCGCTTCTTTCCTGGTGTGATCTATCCACTATTCGTATCGATTTCGCAGAATTTCTGAATCCTGAAAATTCACCACCCTTTCTGCCGATATTTTAGTTATAGCTGTCATCAATATTCTGCCTACAAAGTTATTGTGTACAATGCGCCTTATTTAACTGAGCGAGCTGCTACTTCAAATTGGCCTCCGAACCAGCGCGGCAACGCTGTACGAATTATGCGCAAACAGGCTGAGGAATATTACCTCCATTCTTCCTCCCTCCTTCCACCAATACTTCCCCCATACACACCCCCCAGTCTTCCCCAATTTCCTTACGCAACCTCCTTTCGCCAGCCACACAATTACAAGTAATATACAGTCTCTCCCTCCTTCGATTGGGTCAACACACAATTCACTCTTCTCCTTGGATGGGTCAGAAGGGAGGGGGAAGGAGAGGGGGGAAGGGAGTCAATTGAATAGCGCAAACACACTTCCCATAACTGTAGGGACGGTGAGATCCGGGCGGGGGTTCATATTTCATCGTCCGATCCGTTCGAAGAGCCTCTCAATTCCATCCTCTTCCCATTGTCGATCGTTCAAAAGTGTCTATTGACGTTTGCGCCGAAATACGCGATATTCTGACGCGAGAGAGCGGACGAAATTGAGAGAGTCAGACAATAGGATTTATATTATCCGCATTCTTTGACCTGTCAACGTGCATCAACGCACGGTTTTGTGACAGCCAAGCATGGTCTAACTAGTTGCAGTGACTACTGGGGGGCTAACACCATAATTGCCTTAGTTCCTTCCCCTCCTATTCACCGGCTTCCCTTTCCCCGGCTGATCCGGTCGGTCTCTTTCTCGCTCGTTTTGCGTCAATTTACGTCGTTTCGTTCGCGATTGAGCGCGCGATTGAGTACCAACCAACCCTTCTTCCCTCCCTCTCCCCATCCCAAACCCCCTGACTTTCCGAGGGGATGTATCATTTTAGAACTGTCCATTTTTAGAACGCTTATCATTTCGATCTCAGGAAGTTTTTAAAACATTTTATTTTTACCCCTGTAGGGTTCTAAAATTCACCCCATTTCCGAGCACTACACCGGGCACCAGCGTTCGTACCACGATGGTGATTTGGCAACGATCAGTCATCTTGCCTCTCCCCCCCCCCCCGAACGCCCAGTCAACTCGTCTTTGGAGTGCACTACCTTGAGGATTCAGTGCCTTCCCAAACCGTCTTCCAAAACAACGGTGGACTCTCCTCATTTTGCTTGATCTCTATTTTCTCTGATCAACGAGAGAGTACGTGAAATGGAGAGACGAGAGCAGTCAGATCTTTGCTCGCTCGCTTGTCTACTCGTAATGCGCGAGTTCCCACGCCCCCCCCTCCCTCCTCTAATGGAATTACCCCAGTAGCCTCGAGAGTTAGTGGGCCCTGTGACACCATCATTGGTACCGAACCTCTGGTACCTCTTCTTGGTACCCAAAAATTATGGCATCTCTGTTTCTTGGTACCGAACCTCTGGTCCTCCAGTTTCATCCGCTTCTTTAGCATGCAATTACCGTGATAAATTAGTGATAAGACGGCAAATATTTCCGGCAAACAGTCGCTATGATAGCGCTTCTATAGAGTTGCGAATGCTCGGCTCTCCATTATCTAAGTAGTCTCTCATCAGTCAGAGAAGCGAGAGAGCGCGTAAAATGGAGAGATCGTTACTTATCAGTCGTGAAGTTTGATCTATCTCTGCATAATTGTGCCCGACTCCTCGCAGCTCCTCACTCTTTCCTCGTATCCTTATCTGCATGTCATCTCTTCTCATCTTCCTCCTTTGTTCCCATCATTTTCTGACCCCATCTCATCATCACTTCAGCTTATGCTTGTAATCCATAAGAGCAGGAGGATGGTGGGCTCTCAATCATTCTTACCGAACCACGAGTACCATCATTTTAATTGGGTTCCGGTACCACCATTCTTACCCGGTCCAACCAAACTTTACCCTAATGTCAGCCTTTACGCGTGCAGTCCTAAACTTTTCTCGAACACCCATAAATCTAGTCAATCGTAAAGACCAGCGCTCAAACAAGGGCAACGATTTCTTCATTGTTGTTTCGATCGTCCCCGTTTCCATGCTTTTCGTCTCTCGTTTACGCATTATCCTTCCCCGTTCTCATCATCAATTCCAATAATTTGTCACATCCAGAGCTGAGGAACAATTCAATGTATGTCTCGCTTTTGTCTCTCATTATCGTTGGTGCTTCTGTGTATTCTCAATCTCAGCCATTCATGATGGATTTTTACATTTCTACGTACATACGCTGTTTCTTTATCCTTATTTTATGCTTCTCATAATGCCAAAAGTAATTCACTCCCCCGCCTCCTGGATGAATTCCTCCATTGTTTTTATGTCGCGTGTAAATAATAATAAATATTGTTTATTAAATCAACAATATAACAATACATATTTCCCTCCTCCAGGATGGACTCCTCCTCTTCCTCAGTCGATCTCCTCCAATCGATCACTCCCCTGGAGATTCCTCGTCCCAAATGCCATGGGATGCAGTTCGTGCCGACCAGAGGGAGATACGGATTCTATCGAGTGAGTGGATAATTAAACAAGTCACAAAAGGGCTGACAGACAGATAGACAAACGAGCAGACAGACACAAGGAGGTCTTATACATTATATATATATTATTACTATCTCTACAGACGATTCGTGCCGAGGGCGGCAAGTACGGTGTCTCGATCAAGGGCATGGGCCCGAGACGACCCGTCCTCTCCAAGGACCTCTTCACCCGACCCCAAACCGTGATTGAGGTTGGTTCCGGAACCAGGGAATTGTACCAATTAAACCCTCAGAAAAGACCCGGAACGGTTCAAACTCGCATTGCTAAACTGCGGCCTTGTTGTTGGACACTTTCCGCTGATTTGATTAGCCACGGTGGGGGGAAACATTGTATGATCTATGCCCAGTCAGAGAGGCGAGAGAGCGCGCGGAATGGAGAGAGTCAGACCAAATCACTGTTGTCTTCCTTCGCAGTGTTATCATAACGACCGTTTCACCGTGGCGGAAGCGGCGTATTCTTATCTATCACTGACCACTAACCTACACCGTTTTGTAGCCCAGCCACCATTTCTTAGGGCGCTTAGAATGGAGAAAAGGGGGATTTTATTTCGAAAATTTCGAAAATCAGCCCATAATCTCTACAGGAAGAGGAACGAGGCGAGCAGAGTCAGGGCAGCACTGAGAGCATCAACCACAACTCCTCGTCGGCCTCCAGTCAGGTTCGTGACCCGCCGAACCCGGTTACGGTATCGAAATATTCTCAGATCTCCTCGGACCGTTCTTCGCCCGTCGAGATCGAGCCCGACTACCCGCTTGATGACGATGAGCTGCCTCCTCCCACTCGCCCTCCGACCCATCCGACCCAGACCTCGAACCAGCGACCCATCCTCTCCACCAAGTTCTAACCCCACTCCCCCAAACGATAATCTAAATCCCCGGTAGATCACCCCTCATACTCTTCATCTAGTTCCCGCTTGTCACACATCCTATACGGTTTTCCCTCAAACATCATCTACTCAATGCATATAATTAACAGTGACTCGATCACGCCTGTGACCCGATTGACCTCTCGAGTGGACTACCGTACTTCCCTATTATTTTGTACATATCGATCGATCGAATAAAGCTTCTGCAATTTATTCGGGGCTATCAAGGTCACGGGTTCGAAACGTCACAGGAACTTTTAATGGTAAGAGTGATAGCTTCAGTCCGCATGAACTGTCAGAGGGACAAGCTACAAATTATGTACAATGAAAGGAAGGATGATTGTATCCTGAGAGCAAGGGTCAAAGATAACGATGATTAGAATCAAGATTCATGTTGATTGAAGCCAATCCGTAATTGAAGTAGGGGCGAGAGGGGAATGTGCAGTCAATTATTAGCTAGCTACGTATCTACATTCAATAGACTATGACAAAATAGATAGATTATACAATCTTACAATAACATTGCACTCTTCTTGGTTAGCCTAGTCGAAATTGATGAAAGCCGTGTACAATTAGCAACCCATCACAAGGGGAACAATAATATGATATGCATCTTCTGGGGCGGGCACTAGTTTCCATTCCGGGCGATACTTGGGTAAGTTTGGATAATATTGTACCACCGGGAACAGCAAACTCGTGTACTAAGTAAATGAGTTAAGTGAGAAATAATAAAAATAGGGAATGTGCCCTAACTCTAACTACAGTGCCCCCGTGAGCACCGCGTCGGCGGCGCTGTTCAGATTCCACTCCTTGGCTATCAGAGCCATCTCCGCCTGTTGGGCGTCTCTCGCGATGCCCGTATCGACGAGATACTCCTTCTTCAGCTCACGAAGAGCCAGATCGACGCGGCCGTTGAGACGCGCCACCATGAAGTCGCATCTGAAGTCCCACGTCAAGTCACACATTAAAATAGCTGAATGCGTGTATTCTAAGTAAAGAAAGTTCATTTGAGACGTGAAACACGCAATTAATTTAGCATCCTGCATGTTCCACTGCAAAGATATCCGATATTCGAGAAGTACTGTAATTTGAAACTTTAAAAATGCACTCACCTCTTCCTATCGGTGAAGAATGCCTCCGCGTAAAGCGCCTCCAGCTCGGCTGCTTGTCTGCCTGAATTTTATTCAAATAATTATTTTAATATGTTACAATTTTATAATTTAATTCTTCGGCCAAATACTATCTCGTCTATTAGAACTAATCTGTCTTCAATCGTCCATATCAATGCTTCAACCCACCAGGCGAGGGCGGTCTTGCTGCGCCTGCTGTAGAGGTCGACGGTGCTGCAGCTGCTGCAGGGGTCGTCGTCGTCGATCTCGAAGACGTCGTCGATGAGAGAGGATCGAGCAGTCGGATGACGTCCTCGCGAGACGCGCCCTCGGGCACCTAAAGTATTGCATAATTAAGTCAGAAATAACTATATAAAATCACTTATCAATCGGCACCACCCCTCTACCGTACCCTACCGTACTCACCTCAATTCCACTCCTGGTCGTGGGTCCGAGTGCGGGCGGCAGCACCGACTGGTACTGCTGCAGACTCGGGTAGATCAGGGTCTGCGGTCCGCCCATCGGTCCCATGCTACCGTAGCCGGCTCCGTAGGCGCCGGTACCGTACCCGTAGCCACCGTATCCACCACCGTAGCTACCGTAGCCGCCGTAGAGCGCGGTCGCCGCGTCACCGTACCCTTGCAGGCTACCGTACCCTCCAGTACTGTAGGCGGGCGTGTAGGGAGTGTGCAGCGAATTGAGCGCGCGCGCCGAGTTTTGAATCGCGAAGAGCGGCATCTGAAGACGGAACTATGTATGTTTGTGCTTTCAATTGATCAATAATACTTACTGACAAGATAAATAAATGAGATAAAAAAATTCGCTCATGAAGTGCATTCATCCGTTATAATTAAACTTCGAGTCTTCATATTTTTAATTGCTAGAGTCACGCTCCAAAAATGGAATCCATAGGGTTCGTAGCAATGGCGCTCATTTAGGGTATTGACATCAAATAATTGACGAGCTATCTATTTTTTGATCCAATAAAGTCCCAGTCGTGACACGACTCCACCAACCTGCGCATTGGCTCCATTCTCCAGCCCGTACGGTCGGCTGATCGGCTGCTGCTGTTGCTGCAGGGGTACGACGGGCTGGGCACTGATTGGCTGCTGGGTGGGCGGAGTCGGGGTCGGGGCTGCAGCTGCTGCAGGGCCGTTGTTGATGCGCGTCGGTTGCAGCACGGACGAGGAGAAGGGACTGCAAAGAGATTCGAATAATCAGCACCCCATCTCCCTACTATTCAGCTCTATGAAAGGACAGAAACATACGCTTCCGCGGGCAGACTCGGTCGGGCTGCTGCAGGTGCTGCAGGTGCTGCAGATGTCGTGGTCGTTGAGGGGAAGGCGGTCGACGATGACGTCGTCGGCTGCTGGCCAGCCGTCTGAGGGGAGGAGCGCGCAGAGGAGGGCTGCAAATAATACTTCCATTTTTTTATTTAAAATATTTTACTGTAAATAAAATTTTTACATCATTGCCTAATCAACATTTTTCGCAATTAGCAAGTGTGCTGGCACTCAAAAGGGGAAAATCGTGAGAAAACCGGATAACTGCTCATTCTCAATACATAACCCGTGTAAATTTCGGGGCAGGCACTCAAACGAAGAAAAAAGGGAGTGGAAACCGTACATTGCTGGATCCGTAGAAGAGGGCGGAGGGCGGCGGCAGGAAGGAGGCGACCTCATCGTTGGCGACCGACTGACGGGCGGTCGTCGATGTCGGAGGAGGCTCCCGGGAGGTCGACGACGACGACGCCATCGTGGGTGGTCGCTGCTGCTGCTGTGGCTGCACGGGCGCGGTAGTGTTGGGCGCAGAGGTCTGCGGCTGCTGGGGTGGTCGCTGCTGCACGGGGGCGGGCTGCAGCGGCTGCAGGGGCTGCAGGGAGGGCGCGGGGGTGGGCGTGGGTGCAGGGGGCGGGGCGGAGGGTTGTTGCTGTTGCTGCTGCTGCACGGGGGAGGAACGGTGCGAGGGAGGATTCGACACAGGATGGGCGATCTGCAAACATTTATACTTTTATTTTATATCTCCCAACAATTATATCTGGGGGTATCTGGTCAAAAATGGAAGAATCATGAAACCTGAACCAGATTGAACGCGTCCCTGGGAATGAGAAGAAATTGAGCTAATCCCTTCTCGTGTTTCTTTTCGGAGATTCGTGAAACACAAAACGTGCGTTCCTTTCCAAAACATCGGCCTCACACTTTCACTACACCTCACAAACAACCTCTAATCCTCTACTCGTGGTTCGCGTAATCAATACTTTTGGAAACATACATATTTTAATAGTAATAATGCAACTTGCCTACTTTTGCATCACAACGACGGGAAAACCAGTGACTAATAATCCAGGAAGACCTACCACCGAGGGTCGGAGCGGCTGTGACGAGAGAATGGACGGATTGAAGGCCGGGGAGGAAGAGGTCTTGGGCAGAATGGACGGGGATGGAGCGGGCGGATGGGAGACCGGCTGGACAATAATCAATTATTAAGATGAACCTCGGAATCAATGGCGTTTGTAAACTTCCGCTCGAGAGGGAAGGGTAAAGTAAAGGTTGAGTAAGTTGTGGTGTATTTGCGAGAGGAGAGGGAGACAGAGGGGGGGGGGGGAGTTCGATAGGTAAGCAGATAGAGATAGAGAGGAGGGAGGAGAGGGGAGGGGAGGAGAGAGAGCAGAGCGAGACCGGTTGGTATTCTGATTACTCATTCTCCTCTACTGAAGTGAGGCAGCGGTTGAGATCAGAGTTAAAAAGGTACCTCAGAATTGATGATCAAAACAACTGATACCTTGTGGTTTTTTGGTGAAAAATGGCACACCTTGTTGCTTTCAATGAAAAAATGGCAAAAATAACTCATACCTCGATGTTTTTCACTCGATTTCTCGTCTAACCTTGTTATTTTTTGATACCTCCTTTCTACCCTTTTTAACTCTGGTTGAGATTACGATCTCGGTACTTTATTAGTTCACTCAGGATCGTCTCATTATACTTATATACGCATGCGGGATAGCGCGTCTCCATGGAAACGGAGAGATGATAGCTACTTGAGGAAATATAGAAGGAATATCACGAGGTTGAGTAAAACAGGAGATTAAATATTGGGTTGACTCTGAGGTTCTAGAACGCTCACAATCAGGACAAATATCACGAGTATGAGCAAAACGCGAGATTTGGTAGACTCTGAATCTACAATATTAAAATACTCACAATAAGGAGCAACAACTCTCTCCATTTCACGCACTCACTCGGGTTTTCTGACTGACTAGAGATAGTGTGAAATGGAGAGACGAGAACGATCAATAATCGCCGATGACCTACCATTCTGGACGCGTCGATAATCTCGCTGCGGCGTGGCTGCGAGAGGGTGCGAATCGCGTCCGACACCTGAACGGGCCAATATACATAATTCCCCCACTTCTCCTTTGTCCGTCAGCTATACTCGCCTAGTGACCCCAATCCACCCGGTGACACACTACTCTTCCAAAAGCAATACTCGGACGCTTTTAATTTTAAAAAATAAACAACTTTTCTCTGACCAGAAAAGAAGTCGATACTATTCCCCCTCATTCCCGATTAGGCACACACACTGTTCACACCATGTCTCTTCCAAAGTTCATGCTATACAGATATTTATAAATGAAGGCGGTAGCTGACCATGAATGGATCCTGCCCACTACTCGGCGCGTAGCTCACTCCCCTCATCGTTCCCATCTGCGAGTGGTTCAACAGCGGCGTCTCTCTAGCGGACGACCGCCACTGGACGGAATCTGAAGGGACCTTATCACCACCCTGCTATCACTGATAGGCAGCGCCAAACAAGTATAATTTACGGAACCCGCCCGCTGACATGTTATCAGTGATGCCATAGTTTTCCCATTGCGTAGGTATTTGAATTCGTATAGTTCCCGATTTCATTTGCGAAGAGACGCTAAGACTATGAAGACTCCAGATGATATTGTATCTTAACTGTAATATATCACACTCACCATTGACAGTGAGTGCATTGTTGGAGGTGGATGGATGGAAGGGGGCTTGGGTGGAGGAGGAGGAGAGGGTGGAGGGCGAAGGGGATGGATGGAGGGTGGAGGAGCGGGCGTTGAGACGGGCAGCGAGCTCGTCCATTACTTGCGACCCGTTTGAGGATTGCTGAAATTGAGAAATAAAATATTTAAAAAATATGATAAAACATATTTGGGAGGTTTCGAAAAAGTAGGGGCCATCCGTCTGGTGTAGGGGGGGGGGGGCAGTGGCGACTCAACGAAGACTGCTAAGCCGATTATCGTGCGCGGGAATCGGGGGCACACATTTCCAATCCGATTCCCCTCCTAACTGCGCCTTTTCTCTTCTCCCGATGCCTTGATTACTGCCATTATTTCTCCTTCTGGCTCTTAGTAAGCGATAATCAGCGGCGTTCCATACCCATTGATAACTATAGATGGTGTATTTACAGATAGGGTTGAATATTCTTGTTCTAGACAAAAGAGAAAATACAAGATAAAAAAAATTGAAAAGGAAGTCAGGAAAAATCGTACTATGCGATTTACAGATGCGAAAAATCTATTGTGTCTTCGCCTCTTGATTTCACAACCAATATTCGGCAAACCAAAGGAACGACCCCCCCCCCCTAGATCGATGTTTCAACTCCATTCCTCACCCCTCCATAGTAGTTCATGGGCGAGTGGCCGTTGGATGGGCGGAGAATGGCGGAGAGACCGGCAGAGGAGGAGGTGGAGGGCGGCGTCTACAATTGGGGAATAATCGTTAAAGCCTGACTTTCTCTTTCTCTTTCACGTTTCTTCTATGCAGTTTACCATTGAAGAGTCTTGCAAGAACATCATGTAAATTCTATAATTTTATGACCTCTACAAAGATAAATTAAAATACAAATAAACATTAAAATTTTACATTTCTCACGTAGGCCGTAGCAGAGATGGGCGGCGGCGTATTGTTCACTGCGCGACTGCAATTTCAAGGATTAATGTTTCATCATGAAACACAAAACCTCGGGTTTTTAAATCAATAAAATCACAAACTACCGTACCTTGCACTCTGAGATCTGCCCGTAGTCGTGGAGCCGGATGGCCGAGGCACTGGCGTGATACCGTAGTCTCCTGCAATCGCAAACTGATCGTAAAAACCCACCCGATTACACTGAAACCGCAACTCACTCGGTTGCAGCGGCGTCAGGGGTATTCCGGCGCCGAATGGCATTGCTGGCTGCTGCAGGGGCGACTCCTCTCGGGGCGGCTCGTAGTAGGGATGGGGCGGGCGGTTTGGCTGCGGCTGCTGCGCCTGCTGCTGCCAGGTCGGTGCAGCAGGTGCAGCAGGAACCACCGTCGAGACCGGTCGGGAGGGCGCGGGTCGGGTCGCTTGCAGACCGGAAGACGGCCGACCGAACCCGTTAATGGGTGCTGCGAGAGAAGTAGAATGAGAAAAGCGATTAGTCATTTTGCGAAACGTTTTCCGAACGTATTCATCCCATTCATGTGATTCATTCATTTCTGATTCATCATCGCGAATCTATTCGAGTATTTCATCATTAGCTAACTATTGATGTTTTGAACACTGGCTGTTTTGTGTATCATTAACTGCCTAGGTTCGGAATCCATTTCCTATGTGCAATATCAATATCTGTATTTCCTTTTTTTCAGTTATCAAATTTTATGATCTGCCCACCGGGAATGCGTATCTGGCTCGGCGACATGTCCTCATTCTGGAACTCGTCGAAAGAGTCCGGTGTGTCCAGATGCAGATTCAGTCCGCGGCCGGCTGAAACAAATTTCGATCGCCTTAATGATACGGTAGTTACTACAGGATTCTTAGATTACCGTGGCTAGTTACAAAGCCATTGCCACGATCATGGATTTTCGAAAACCACGATCATGGATTTTCCTGGTTTCGGTAACATTTTTAGAAAAAAAAACTCACGCGAGATATTGAGAGTGGACGGCTTATTGGGTGGCGGCAGGGGTGCGACCGTTGGCGTCGTGTGGCCAAGACTGCAAGTGAATAACTATACAAATTGTAAGGAGGGGGAGGCACGGGTTTTAGATTCCGTGTGAAACAGGCATCCACCGGGATAGTGAGAAAAATCATACAAGCTCTAAATGTCTTCAGAAACGGGGATTCTCCGGGTTACTGGGAAAACAATACGGGCAAAAAGATTGGCCGTGAAACACGGATTCTTCAGGTTAAATCATCACAAAACTTATGCAATGTACCCTATTTTCCCCTTCTTTGACCGTAGATGAGATCGAAAGAATAGCAACTCACGACACGAGGGGTTGTCCCATCACTGGATTCTTCAGGTAGATCTCATCAATGAGATTGGGCGATCCCCAACTGCTGCCCGTGATGTCCCCGTGACCCGCGTGGATGAACGAACCTGCAATCCGCCTCGACTTTATAGATGGAATCTGAATCCATCAATGTCAGTCAGTTTATGTTACATCCCTATGACGTTAATTCCCCCTTTGGTCATTTGATCTGCATGATGGATGGAATTCTATTTACACTATTCAAATGACAGATGAAACACTAGACATGCAGGTGATTCTCCTGGCACTCAACTAGAGATCAAAGAAGCATTCGAATGCCAGATGAAATAGTGCATGAGCAGCACAAATCGAGATGGTTCTACCAATTTTCACGAAGCAATTAGCATTCCAAGATGGCTTCCCGTCTAGAGATCAAAGATCACCCCTCTCCTCACCCTTGATCGGCAGTGTGATGTGGGCGTGGCCTCCCATGTTCCTCGCGTTCGCACTTGAGGTCGACCCGTGTCTGGACCCTCCCGTCGATCTAGTCGACGTCGATGTTGACGCCGTCTCTCTGCAAGAAATTCACTCAATTTGCATACAAAATCACTCATAAAGAAGCCAATTTTATGGAAAATAATTAAAGAATTATTCGATTTTCGAAATAAATTATATCTACCTCCTCTGCTCACTGCCATCCATGAACACGTGGCCTCTGGGGAAGGAGCCAAAGAGTCGCGTGCGCAGCGACTGACCGAACCAGAGAATGCCTCTGTAATAAGGTAAAGTTGAGGAAGAAACCACGAAGCCTGAATCCACCAAGTGTCCAAGAACTCTGACTTCCACCCTTCTTCCTGCTCTCTCACTTCTCTTACTCGCAAGAGATCATTGTGAAACGAGAGACTCGGATTATTAGACCACCCACGTGTTCTCGATGACGATCACTTGGTCCTTCTTCTCCAGGTACAGTGCTCCTTCCTCTTGCGAGTCGTACGCATCGCGCACCACTGCTGTAGACATCTCGGCCTGAAATACTTTTTTCGGTACTAGGTCGGATGAGAACCGGAAGTAGGCTAGAGACAACTGTTATGTCAGAGACGGTATTGCGAAATAATTCTCATCCGACCTAGTGCCCTTTTTCTTTAAATCCCTCGTTTCTCACTTTTATGATCACCAAGATTTTGCGATGACTAAAGCGGTCGACAGGACTAAAGGTCTCAAAGGAGAAAAATAAATCCCTGAATGACTTTTCACCGCTTTTTGCGATCTCCTTTTACTCATTATAATGAGAGAACTTGAAAAATCGAATTCACCTGATTGAGGAATCCCCTGAGGAGGTTGAATCTCGGCCGGTGGTCGGGGTTCAGCTTCCAGCACAGAAGCATGAGGTCGTAGAGGGCGACCGAGCATCGACGCGGCTTCTCCAGTCGCTGACCCGCCTCCACCTTCTGGAGCACCTGCGAATGGAATGCATTTAGGAGCAGCGCTGATATTTTCCTCCGGTTTCTTTCTATGCGTAAATGTATTGAACAATATTTTTAAATCTAAATTTTCTTATCCTATTGAAACACCAACCTTCCACCATCTGGAGCATCTGACAATGGAGAAAAAGGTGCAGCTGTAATATTTCGAAAGGTTCCTTCCAGGTACATCAATGTTTTCAAGCATGCACATTAGAAAGGTGATTTTTCCCCCAGCAGTTCCCAAAGACAAAAAAAAAACAATACTTTGATTGCTTTGGGTTTTAACTCTCCTATTGTATCAAGCACAACTTCAAAGCCCCATGTTTCCACTCACATCGATGCCCTTCAGCCCGACCCACGGCTCCTCTCCGTACGTGAATATCTCCCACATCGCGACGCCCATCGACCAGACGTCCGACGCGTGCGAGAACTGACGATGGCGAAGGGCTTCGGGCGGACACCTGCAGTTGGATAATTAATATCATCAGCTAATAAATACACCTTCAGATGGCGAAATAGTCAAGTAATCAAGCAAGTATTTTCCATTGTATACATCTTCGCATTACAATTAAATCCAATCCTGGGTAGCCAAATCAATGCTAATCGCCTCTGTTTCAGTGCAGATACTACGTCATACACCCATCAATCAACTCTACTCTGTTCGATTCCCCGGTAATCCCGGATTATTCCGCTGCTATAGGGTTTCTTCTCTTTTTTTACATCTCTACCATACCTGCGCCAAGTACGTACTTGGGATTTTAAAATCCTAGATGCACGGGTAGCCGCCAAAAATTTGCATCTTTTTAAACGGGTGGCCGCGTACTTAAGTACATAAGTACTCCGGTATGATCTCTACACGCGTCAGAATCGTATCAATACCGCGGCCCCGGAAGTGTAAACTCCGCATTTCTGCGAATTCTAACAATGGCATCACATATCAGAGATGAAATTGCGATCGTGAGGGCATAAATGCGATATGTTATACGTTTTTTTTCCAATCCCCATCTTTAGCGACTTCTTAAAAGCGGTGAATGGGAGAAAGTAGTAGGGAACGATTAATAAAGGTACAGAGAGTCGGAACAATAAGGCTCATAGGAAAGCAAAATAGTAGTAGAAACCAGGCCGCCTTTGCATCGTAACAAGCATTCTGGGAATATTTCTACCTGTTTGTACGCATAATACATAGAAAAAACATGAGGAAAACTTCAAACCCCCGGGAATGTTATAAAAAGTTTTGGCAAGTTCTCGGCGACGTTTTCCTTCTCTGTCACCGTTTTTAAACGTTTTATTTAAAATTCAACTCACCACGCGAATGGAACTTTCTTCTGCGGCGACATCACATACATCCTCTCGTTGTCCTCTAACGCCCTCATCAGACCGAAATCGCAGATTTTCACCGTCTGAAAAGACGTTAATTTCAATATTGTAAATGTCTCATCCCTAGTTTGCATGAAATGGCAGAAATACAATCCTAAATTTTGTTTTGTCATTTTTTGTCATCCCTGTGTTACCCATGCGCAAAACAGCGATGATTCATCAACGGGGCTTTGTTTAGATTACACATTCAGTGGTCAACAATCGATCACGTGAGAATTGAGACAATGGAGCAACAAATCATTGGCTAATCAGAGCTAATTAACTAATTAACTAATTAATTAAGCTGGAAACCTTTTCATCCGCCGATAGGAGCATATTCCTGGCTGCGAGATCGCGGTGCACGCAGTGTTTCGTCTCCAGATACGTCATTCCCTTTAATTTTATTATTTTTTAAAAATTATAATTATCAAAATTCATCGGATCCCAGCTCCCTCCGTTTTTTTCACAGTTTCTGAAACGTCATCCTAACTTCACACTCCCTTCCACTTTCACACCCTTCTTTCTGCCCAATATTTGTCCCCGCCGATTCAAAAAGACCATCAAGCCAACGGTACAATAACTTCCACGTTTCTAAAAACAGCAAAAAAAAAACTGAAAACAGCGAGAAAATCTACTAACCTTGCACATTTGTCTGCAAAAGTCGAGTAGCTGGGATATGAGGAGTGTGCCCTTCTGTCGCTCTCGCAATCGATCCAGCAACGACCCGCCCGGACACAATTCGAGAACCTGAAATTGAATTATTTTTTTTAAAAAATCAATCCCTCTTCGACTACTGTGCTTTTCATTGCCCAGCCCATTAAAGTAACGAGTCTCATTAAAATAAAGCTCATGTCACAGCTACGTGTCGAGCCAGTTGGCTTTTACTTTCATCACATACGCTTCTTTCCCCTCTTCATTCCTCCCTTTCTTTCTCAATTCCATTCATTGGTTCATCGTGACCATTCCTTCGTCCTCTCCTTCCCTTCCCCTCTCTCTCTCTAATGTTGTACACACACAGACATGCGCTGTGCCTCAGGAGGAGTGCGAACCAGTTCCGTCATTTGGGAGAATCGGCTGACTCTCTCAGTTCGCGGTGCACTCTTGCCAGTCAGAGTACGCGAGAGATCATGGGAACGTGGGAGAGTCGGGGATGTGAGGAGGGGCTCGATGGCATCAGTGGGTGAGAGTGATGACTAAGCTGTGAGCGCGTTATCACTCACTCACATGTGCCCAAACTTGGCAAACTGCACGAGCTTCGTCTCTCTATTTTACACACTCTCTCGCTTCTCTGACTGGTTAGAGATCACGCAAAATGGAGAACTAAGACGAATAAGCTAGTTCTGTCCTATTGTGAAACACTATTCACCCCGTTCGAGGACAGAAATACTACGCAACATCAAATCCATGGAGTAGAAAATATGTACCATCATGGCTGGTTGCTCGACGACTCCGTACAGCTGAATCAGATTCGGGTGCTGCAATCGACGGAGGTTCGCAGCTTCGGCTTGCAATTCCTCCATCACAAGGGGAGAGGCGTCACGGAGAATCTGGAAATATCGCCTAATAACTGTTCCATACTTTTAACCATTACAAATATATTTTTTACACTGGCAAATGATAGATAGATGATTCAATTCCCATATCGATCGTGGATGAAGAAATGGACCTCCGTTTCTCGATTTCTCACGCCATACTTCTTGCACAATTACAGCGTAACGGAAATAAATGCATGAATCACACTCACCTTTACTGCTACATCCAACTTCTGGCCGTTTGGTCGAGTCCAGTAGGCGCGTTTGACAACGGCGAATGAGCCCTCGCCCAATCGCTCCATCAGCTTGATCTGCAGTTATCGATTGATCATGCATATTTTATTTTTAATCAATAATTCCATCAAATTCAGAGTCACACGACTTTTAATTGCTTTCTGACCAAAGAACAATGAATAAAGTAACTGATTATGGTTAAGGTTCGGTACTTGGCCCACCTGTTCTTTGTAGATGACCGTCTCGGGGACGGAGAGGGGCTCGACATTCTCGTTGTTCAGCCGCATCATCGCTTCGCTGTCCCTCTTCCGATTGGCGGACGAGAAGGATGACTTCCTTTGTTTCTTATCAGCGAGAGCGACGCGCAATCGACGCACGGCGGGAGGAGGAATACCGTGGGCCTGTGAGGAGAAAAAGGGGAGATAAGGAAAGGACGAACGTTGCACTTGATAACTCACGATGAGATCCTTGTCCTTTGCGTGCTCAAAGTGCTCGATGCGCCGCAGATGCAGGTCGGCACAGAGGATGGTCTGGAACTGGATGAGGCCCGTCTCCTCCAATACGTCGAGCAGCGCCTCCTCTATGTACAACCCGGCCCCAGACATCTGGAATCGGGCAGTTCACGCAGGAATACACACTCGAAATACGGATATGAGGCACCAAAAGTGGGGGAGAAGCAGCGAAATAGAGTGAGAAAAGCAAAAGAACAGTGGCGGCACGCGAATCGATAGCGGAAACATGCAAAAAGTTCAAGGAAAACGAGCTTCTTCTTGCGAACTCACGTCTTGGCGAAGCTCCGCCCACTTTGAGTGACGTGACGCGACCCGCAACGCGCCAGTTCGGCCGAGCGAGCGATATTTTCTAGTACACGCATTAAAAATGCGGAAAGACTTTTTTTACTATTATTTTTGTACATTGGACATTTTATTATTATTTAATGAAAATTGACAACAAAATATATAAATCTCCAAATGTAGTTTATGACAATCTGCTTTAAAATCATTAGCCGATTAGCCGAGGAATACTGGAGTACGGTCACACCGCCACGTTCAAATTCGCGGGTCTTGTGAAAATTTCGCTGTTCACTAGACGGGCTGGTCTTTCTCACATTACCACGTTGGCCTCGCGCTCCTCAATAGCACGTTGTTTTACCTGATTTTGCTCTTAATATTAATTAATTCTTGTTTCTCAGTGTGATTATGAATCGCCACGGAACCACCCAAGTGCTCGACCACTCCAATGTGAGAATCGGCGATACTACGAATGAAGGTATCATTCTTGCTTCATTTAGCCTTTTTGGAGCTTCAACATTGCCTTCAGGACCTCTCAAAACGCCCGGCCGTCGCGGTCTCGACACTCGCAATCCAAATGTCGTGCAGACTGCCGAGAAGATGAAGAAGTTGGGCCTCAGCGGTGAGTTATTCGCGTAATTTCCGCCATAAATGTGTTATAACGTACTATTTTCCGTGAACACTCCAACTCGCATGGCGCCCGTCCAAATTCGCACGAACCAGTCATCCCGCAAGAAAGTGGGACTTTTTCTCTGCAATGTTTAATTTTTTATTCGTATTTGTGCTTGCAGCTGGTCGTTTATGAGGACGTCGCTTCGCCGGAGAAGGAGAAGGAGGAAGAAGAGGACGACGAGGTCAGTCGAGACCGTCCTATTTTGATCATTATTGTTGGCACTCCAGGAAATTGAGACGTGTGCTCCTCCCTCGTATGGCGACCGTTCAGCGTTCCTCAAGAGCATGCGTGCTGACCACACCTTCCTCCCGGTATGTAATCGCTATTTTTAAAACCAACAGTCAATTTGATCGCTCTTGATTCCAATATCGTCTATCATTTGTTCTAGGCAAATATCGTGATTTTTTCCCTAAAATTATCTTGTTTTAAGGCTGAAGATCTGGAAGAGAGCTATGGAGAGGATGAAGAGGAAGAGGAAGAAGAGGGAGGAGTCGAGCGATACTTCAAATCGGTCTACAACGTTGCCGCGAACTTCGATGTAAGATTAACCTCTTGATCAACCTATTCATCACTTACTGAATAATTGTGTAATTAAGTGCATAATCTAATTAATTTTAGGCAGAGTAGGAACAGGTCTTCAAAAACTACCTAAAATCCGTGAACGTACCCTGTTTTTAAGGGTTCGGTTAACGTGGAGAAGTACCTAGCAGTCTAAAACGTACCCGGTATTTCGAGAATATTGCCCATTTTCGGCTTTTTTGCATAAACATACCCGGGGTTCTGACTAATTTATAAATTAAATAAATCATCTGACTTTTCCATCTACGATTTTAGGAGCAGTACGCTGAACTGAAGGTCGAGGCGCACGACAGCGACACGGAAATCGAGATGGCCGAAGTGAACCCCCACGGAAAGGATTACGGTAAGTAGATCGATATCGATCTTTTCTGTCCCTTTGTAAGAATAAGTGAATATCCATTGCAGAGCATGCACTCTGGCTGGATTTCCTCGAGGCGAGACGGGAAAGACTTGAAGCTGTGAGTTGGGATGGATATAAAAAGGGAAATTCACTTTTCTCCTACGATGTCTTCTGACCATACTGTCAATTTCTCTCGTAATTGTAAAGTGAGGTTGATGTTAGTGTGCAAGTTTGTTGACATTTGTTTATTATCGCCTAATCGCAGGTGCAACTCGTCGAGAGCGACGCAATTCTCGCTATGGAGAAGGAGTATTATGGAGAGCTGGGTGAGTACGGTAGTATCAACCTGAAATACGGTAGCATCTATCTTATTGATTATCCTTGCAGAGTCGTCGGATGAGGAGAACGACGAGAACGATGAATCGAATGTAGTCTACGACGACTCATACTATACCCCTGATATTTGAACTGATTCATTGATCAATCCTTCGTTTAATTGATAGTAGTAATTGATTTATTGGTCTTTACTGATCTCATTTTATAATGATTCGTCCACTACTCGTATTGTGATACTAATAGCTTTGTACTTATTGATGTATGAATAAATGATTTAGTGCCCCGGAAATGAGGATGCGAGTAATCTGTGGTCGAAGCTACCGCTGTGGTACTGGTTGCGGGTTTAATCAAGACGTCGTCTCGTTCGATCATTTCGAAATTCTGTGGTGGTAGAGAAAATGCGGAATGGGGACACTTAAACGATTCTTTAAATACAGATATAAGTCCCAACTGTAACTCTCAGGTGCAAAATGGCGGAAGTAGCGGACACTGTTCCCACCGAGGAGAATGAGTCGAAAGGATCCATCGAGAATACGGTTCCCACTGAGGAGATTGAATCGAAGGGTTCCATGGAGAATACGGTTCCCACTGAGGAGATTGGATCGAAGGGTTCCATGGAGAATACTGTTCCCACTGAGGAGATTGAATCGAAGGAATCCATGGAGAACACTATTCCCACTGAAGATAACGAATCGAAGGGATCCATGGAGAGTATGGATTCACTGAGAAAGGTTATTTATTGTTGTAGATCTTTATAGCAAGGAATTCATGAAGTCTAGAAGCTGATCAGAGTACATTTGTTCTGATGTTTCTCTCTTACAGCAACGCCGTTTGGGTGCCGTTTTGAACGAGTCGAAGTGTCTGCCCGAGCCTTCCGCCTTCAGTTACGTGCCCCAGCTCACTGCCAGGGAACTGTCCGCCCTCGATAATCTCTCTCACCATCCGGACTATAAGGTACGGCTATAGATGGACACCCAACGGCACACTATAGAACACCGGCCACGGCCCACCCGGTCCGCACCCATCCTTGCGAATAGATCGGAATGAAGAAGAGATATGGGCGAAAGTAGTAATGTAAAAAAGTAAAGTGTATTCTATAGTAATGCCGATAGGCATTATTGATGGACACTGTGCAATGAGTTTGGTTAATGCAATTTTTATAAATAAAACAAAATTGCAGAATCAGAGTCATTATTCGTACGAAGAAGAGGTTAAGTATGTCGAGAAGTATGGTGAGGAGAAGAAGGAGTGGAGAGACAAGGACAGGGTACGTCACCTGTTTCCCCTCTCGGCACTTCTTTACTTTAGGCGCCAAAGCAAGAATGGTGACCGCGCTCTAGTTGATGGATAGGGAGAAACGAGAGACGAATTAGGGATGAGTGGAGAGATAGTTGGGGATAAAATCGCTCATTTTTTCAATGGCGCCTAAGTAAAGACGTGCCCACCTCTCTATCCGTCGATTGGCATTACTTTGAAAGAAGATGCAACGGAAGAAACGATTGGTCTGCTTGACTACACTCTCACTGTTTCAGCGTAGCTCTGGAGCAGGCAAGGAATCGAAATCGGTTGAAGTGAAGTGGAAATGGGTGGAGAAGTACGGACGGGCGACTGATATGGCAGTGGAGGTACGTCCCTTGAGAGACTCTCTTCTTTCTATTCTTTTGTCTTATTCAACCCCTTCAGAGATGAGCACTCTTCCTCAATTTTAGGATTTGCACGGGTTCGTTTGCTTGCATCCACTCTTATAAAATCACTTTTCGCTTGTCGGGTCTGTTGAAAGGGTTCCTAAACTCCGTGGGTACAGCCCAAAATTGGGGAGGTCGCTCATCACTGAACCCCGGGGTTTTCAATATTATTTTTCCTACTGGACAGTGCAATCAGTTAGTGATTTAGCTGTGCAAGGGCGGAGCGTACATGACGTCCGTCGAGACGGCCACTGTTCAGCTGGAGGAGAGGTATCCAGACTATACCCCGGTCCTGAAATCCGGCCGGCTTATCGTTTATTGTTTCCTTGCAACGAAAAATTCTGTAATTTTAACGTACTGCTAAAACAATTGCTTGTCTCTGTTCTTCGATGAGAGAGCAAGTGAGGGAGTCGGGATGTTCTTTGATCTCCTTGAGGGAGCTGCTCGAGCGTGAGAAGTACCTGGTGGAAGCGATGGCACGCATGAAGATGTGTGCAGTGAAGAGGGAGAAGGAGGCGGGTGAGTGATTGAAACCGAAAATGGGAGGGTTGCGGGAAAACTACGATCTCCTTACTGCGACCACGTGATTGTCAGAGGGAAAGGCACACAGTCTGTGTGTGATTTTAATGACGAAAATATTTTTTTTTAAAGTGATACCATAGTGATTGACACACCAGTAGCTGCCAAGGGGCTAGAAATAAAGGGACTGTGACCTTATATTTAGGTGTTTACGTTTTCTTGTTTTCCCTTTTTCTCTCGAATCTCTATTTCTCTATTTGAAATAGTCTATTTCTCATCAGAATCGCTGAAGGAAGTGCTGCAGGAGTGGATTGGGGATGCGAGGATTCTAGTGGAACTGGATGATGAGGTGCGTTTATTTATTTAATTATTTTTTTATATTTTTAAAAGTTTCATAACAAAGAAATTTTTTCAGAGTTCGCCCTACTCGATCGTCTCGCAGATTAGAGAAGAAGAGGAGGAGATGAAGGACCCGGAGGTGCCATTCGCCGGTTTTGTCATCCTGAAAATCAATAAATTGTAGATCACCTCGATCTCGTTCTCGACTCGCCTGGATGGAGTGGAGTACGCGATTACTGTCGAGGTACGGTGGAATAGATGTACGGTAGAGGTACAGTAGTCTCCATAGGTATACGGTAGAGGTACGGTAGTCTCCATATGTGTACGGTAGAGGTGCGGTAGTCTGAATAGATGTATGGTAGAGGTACGGTAGTATGCATGGGTGTACGGTAGAGGTACGTTAGTACAATACTGCGATTACTCTCTTTTATTCATAATGGCTGCGTGGTGATGGAAGGAGATTGAAAACCCTGGAAAATTGCCAATTCATAGATGCCAAATGAAGAGGAGGTTCGCGTGAAGACACAGCCTGCTCTGAAGGGAATCGAGAAGAAGATTACGGTGAGAATTATTCAAATTATTCTTACTAGAGTACGGTAGATCTGGGCATTTTTCGTACCTTACATTCAAATTTCGAGGACATTCTGGCCCTTTCCTCTCTTCTGGATGCAGTCACTTGCGAATTCTGGAAGGTCATCAGAGGAGAATGAACATCGAAATGGATGTTATTGTTGTTCATCATGTTATTGTTGTTCCGGTTTCCCCCATAAGTTATCGTGTACTTTCCTCATTAGTCGTCGATCAGGGTTAGAATTACTCTTTCGCATTGGCCACGTTTCTACTTTCATTGCTAATTATCTCTATCTTTCCTCGTTATCACACTTTCTCGCCATTGAAAATGATAAATCGGTGCTTCAGATTCCTCAAATAATTGGATGAGGGAAGAGTAATAATCTCATGGGTAGCTTTCGAAGTGCGCTCATCCCCTCGTCCCTTCTCACTCCCTGTCCATCAATGTGTCCGAAGACGAACCGTGAAGTGTCATGATTTCCCCGCTCCCTCTGCGCACTGTTTACACTTTCTCGCCCCTTCCGTTCTTCTTCTTCTTCTCCTCTTCCCCTAACTGGACTTCTTCGCCTCATTTGCACGACAGATCAGCGTGAGGATTCGCTTTCGCCGTCTTCCATGCGCTTCAGATGGCAAGCTGCCAGGAAAGATCTGGATGGGCCACCCGCGTTATTTTTCCTGCTGGTCAACTACGCGAGACTTATTAGCCTCGATGCATCTGTGCAATAGCATGGCAGATGTTGGAATTTGGGTTTTTGAAGCTGCCTGTCATTGAGTTTTTTCCCATTTTCACCCGCATTGAGCTGAGTTTGATCGACCTCCTTCTTCTTCGATATCTGACCCGCATTCAGTCGTCGTTCGGATTGAGTGGGGAAAGCACACACTTGAATGTGAAACCGAAGAAGTGGTGGTAGCGGATACAGTATTCACTGATGGGAAGAAAAGGTGACAGGGTGAGCGGTACTACATACTAGGGCTGGCAAATGAAGGGAATTTCGACAAATGAAGAGGGGATTTTCTCGCCCTCTCATTATTCTCTTCTTGAGGAGTGACCCGGTCGCTCTTTCTCTTCATGAAGAGAGCAAAATGAACGGGAAAACCCCCTCATTCTCCCCTCTTATTCTTCACGAAGAGGAGACCGCGTCGCTATTCTCTTCATGAAGAGAATGGCGACTCGGTCGTTCCTTTGTGAGAGCAAATGAAGAATGCATTTCGACTCTTCATTTGCCAGCCCTACTACATACCCCGTTTTGTAAATTTTTTTTGGGAAATTTGTTTTTAAGAAATATTTTTTTAGAATTTTTATTTTGTAATGTGTTCATGGAACCACCTTTTTGGAGAAGAACATTGTAGAATGTATTTCCCAAAAAGACGTTTACAATAAACGAATTTCCTAAGCAAAAATTACAGAAAAAAATTTACAAAACGGGGTAGTACCGAATGAGCGATCTTCTAGCATGAACGCTTCTATTGGAAACAGGGCACGGGGGGGGGGTACTGTACGGTTTCCTCCACACTTTTGCTATTAAACGACCGCTGAGACAGGTAGGTCAAAGTGGTCAAAATTACCTTCCTCGAGTGCTCTCCCCGTTCTGAGTGCTCACTCATCGGTTAGAGTGGGCGAGAGAGTGTGTCCTTTGGAGAGAGTCAGACAGTGATGAGTGACCGATAAGTGGAGAAGCAGTGCAAACAAGGGGGCAATCTCGACTGACCATCAGAGGGGGGGGGAAGGTGGCAGGACGGGGGGGGGTCTCTCCGTGAGGCAGTTCTTGCTTGCCTATCGCTCGGTTGGCACGTTTTGACTTCTCAGCTCTCATTTAGCTCATATTATCGTCGCTAGTCTATTTTTTCAACGCAGAAACCATTCTGAATTGGTAAGTACTCAGTAACTCGATTATAGGGTGTCCATGTTGAGAACCTCCATGCCCATCTGTTGTCGTCCATAACGTAACTATCTAGTCTGATTGTTAATTAGATGGGGCAACTCTCTTCTAACGTAGAATCTAACCATTTTTCGCACCCAAAGATGTTCCACGGACCCCCTCTAGTGAGTCGATCCCCTCCAGTAGTGCGGCCTATCAATTGACCCCCTTAGGTAGCCATTGCACGAGTGATAGGGAAAGTTCGTTCCCCCCCCCCCCTATCCCGTCCCCTCCCAATCAATCCCCCTCCTTATCCCACCACAAAGAGGAGCCTAGTGTTCCTTCTATCTGTACACTCCCCGCTACGCCCTTTCATCTTCTCGTCTCTCCATTTTACGCGATCTTTTCCAGTCAGAGAGGCGAGAGAGTGGGCGAAATGGAGAGAGTCTTCAGCACCATCCGGCGCGATTTCCACCCGAAATTTGCGTCGTTTACGCCCGTGATAAGAGGAGAATCGTCACTTTTACGCTATTCGGATAGTCGTTTGGGTCGCATTCCGCGCTGTGTTTGCTTGTCCAGAACAGTAGACAAAATTGTCAGAAATTAGGACTAAGCTAGAAGAAGCAGGGTTCCCAGACCGAGGGCGTATCATTTCAGAACTTGTTGTTTAGTGTTCTAAGTTTCCAGATCTAATATGGTACACCCCCTCCTAGACCACCCACGAATCCCTACTCCATTCGCAGTACTCTAGCCTATCTTTAGAGTCAGTTCAGCGCAAAAAGCGTGAAGTTGCCGAATGATGGGGGTTGAATTGAGACAGGAAATGGGCTGCGATTGGCAGCGTTCTCCCTTCCACTTGATCTGGTTTGGAGGGGGGACAGTCAAGACAAAAAGACTGCGAGAGAGAAAGTAGAGTGACCAATTAGTTCCCGATTTCAATCTTGAGGATCCCTTCTCTCACCTCCTCTTCCTGTCTCTTCCCCCCTCTCAATCAAGACATCTGTCTGTTTGTTTCTTTGCCGGGCCGTTCTCTCCTCTCTCTTCTCTCTCCTGTGCCAGACGTTTTCTTGCGGATTAGCGCTTATCATTGGAGATTAGTATTCGCGCACTTGATCAGCCTGATTTACCCGTTTCGCAAATGAATACTCGATCGAATTTACGTTTTTTTTATTGAATATACGTTTTGCCTTCCTTTTCGGACAGAAGGAGCGCAGAGATGGAACGACATTGCAAAAAATCCTCTTCGAGGAATGTAGAACTGAAAAATCGTGAAGAGAGACAAATAGTACATCCATAGTTCCATCTCGGTAAGGTGAAAACCGCAATGTAAAGGCTCGCTGCAATTTGCCCCGAATATTAAAACGGCCCGAATATTCCCCTCCCCCTCTCCTCCCCTCTCTAATCTCTCGTCAGCCATCCTTATCAGCTTCCATTCACATTCACTCCACCCTCTCGATTCGCTTCGCCTCATCATTCGAGCAATTGTCTGTCTCTCTCACTTTCACCTACTCTCTCGCATCTCTGACCACCTAGAGAGCATTACGAAGTGAGAGAGCCTGATTATTCCTCCATAATTTCATCCCCTAGGGTTCACATATCTGAATCAGGTCGATTCTTCTCATTTTGAAGTGATCAAGCATTTCTGACAACTGAGAGAGCGTGTGAATTGAAGAGACGGCCAGTAACTTTAGCTCGTTGATCGGACATTTTGGACTCTCCCTAGCATCTGAGAGACCAGTCAGTGATCTGACTCAGTTCCGAGTCAACAGACGATTCCTCTCGATTTCCACCAAATCGAACGCTTTTCGTTGAGTAAACTGATACTGTCCGCTCAGTTTGCTTGCTAGAAATTCCTACTATTCCGCTCGCCGTTATGCGATCTTAGGAGATTTATGTGAGACGAAATTCTTAATGTATCTTTATGACCTATTCCGCTCATTGTCTCATTATAGACCTTGCAAGAAAGATCCCCAATCTCGAGCCATTCCATCCCTGATTTGTCCGCTCCTTCTTCCGTTTCGTTTCTTTCCTTCGCTATCCGCCATCAAACCAGCCTAATCGTGTTCATATCAATCCCCTCCTCCTTCTCCATTCCCCCCACAACACTCAACTACTTTCACTGATCGGAGGGGATCTTTGCCATTTCTTTTCAGTCCGCACTCTTTTCCTGTCTATGGACCAGTGAGGAAGGAACGAAGACAGCCCACAATGGTGCTAGTGACCAAAGTGAGTTGTTCAGTTCGAAAATCGGGTAATCGTCTCTTCATTTTGCACATTATATCGCCTCTCATGAACTCTCTCATAGATTTGAAATGTGTGTAGTTTTCTGCTCCATTTGTCTGAAAAGAAGTCCAAAAGATCTCTTGCGCACCAATTTTTCACGTCGTTTGTCTGAGTCACTCATTCAAATGGCACATTCAAATGGTCTGAGCGCAGATAAGATTGTTTGTTTTCACGACGGCGGAAATACGCCCAATCCTTTGAATTCGAGCACGAATTCGAGCACGAAAATTTGAAAATGTGTAAAATTAGAACGAAAAAACAGCCGTTCCAAGGATTTTTTTGAACTTTTTCTTCGGGAATAATAAAACAATTTAGTTAAATTCGGCCTAATTGTTCACTGGCCTAGCAGTGGCGCACCGCAGGACGCAAGTGCCTAGAATAACGGTGTCACCTTTACCTTTAGTTAAATTCGAAAAAAAACATCGATTTGAGGGCGATTTCATCTGGGTGGACGCCTCGGCGCCCTCCGTCTCCTCGACGTCGTCGCCGTCTCTCTCGCCAGCGACGTCCATCCGATCGAGCACCGTGACCCCGGCCAAGGTGCGTGAATTGTCTGGTTCTCTCCGTTTCGCGTGCTCTCTAGCACCGTCTGGTCGACTAGAGAGCGCGGCAAAGTGAGAGAACGAGACGATGGTCGGGTCTTGATGTAGTTTCCTTTAGCGTAAAATCACGCACCCTGGTCACCCAAAAATTCACCCAAAAATCCCCCAACGTGATAGTTAGGTCTGATATTTAGAGATGTCCAATGAACAATCTGAACAATCTGTATCTTCATTCCGTGATTCCTCATTTTGACAGCCGATAGTCTTTATGTAGTTCCCCCCAGCACCGACAGACAGAGCGCGTACAGTGATCACCATACACCTTTATTTCGCAAATGCTTGGAGCCTGCTAGCGTGATTCATAGATCGGCGTCCCCTCATCTCACATCAAATCCTATAAAGATCCCTCGCGCTGTATCGATTTCTCGTCGATTCTTCCGCCTTTGCACGCACGATGGGAAGCGAGTGCCAGGGGGGGGGGGGTTGGAATCCAGATGATGGGGGCAAAAAGGGAGGGGGGGGGACGTTGAGAATGGGGGAGAGCATAGATACTCTTGAGAGAAATGAACGTTGGGTTGAGCCTGAAAATCAGTTGTGATAGATCCAAGAAACGAGGAATCAGCTCGAGTAATCGTAAAATAATCGCAGGTTCCCCGTCTCCCGATCGGCGCGCGCGTCGTCGATTCGGACAGAGGCCGTCTGAAGGTCGTCGACGATCAGGGAAACGTAATTGTTAAATTATTAATTAATTAAATACAAATAATAATTCATTCGCCCTGAGTTTCTAGTAGATTGTCTGGTTCAGGTTTTCAAGTGGCGCTTGGCCCCACGCCTTCGCAGAGAAAACAAACTGTTTACTGCCAATCTCCCCTCCTCCCATCTCCCCTTTGTATCCTCATCTCTATCAGCTCTCAGGAATGCCCGCCACTGTTATCTTTACAACCGTTTTTGCGCTTTCCCGCCGCCTCTCCTCCTCCCCTTCCCTTTCCCGTCTCTCTCTCGAGCTGGAATGGCATGAGCATGCGAAGAAAAGAGGGAACAAAATGGAAATAATTATTTAATTAATTAATTAATAATTATTTAATAAAAATTACAGGAAGAATGGCTGGAGGTGGGGCAGAAAGTGAAGCTAATGCATCCTTCTTCTGTCCAAGGTAAGAGTGGAGTGGCCGATCTGACTAAAGCCCATGAAAAGTGACGTCATCGGATTTTCGAAAATAATTATTGTACAATTCTAGGCACAGAAGACATGATCCAGCTGGGCGAGCTGCACGAATCGGCCATTCTCAGGAATATCTGCATAAGATACAGGGACAAACTCATTTATGTAAGATCATTGACGGAATGTTCAATCTTTCTTATTTTATTACCTTCGACGTCTTGAAAGATGACTGAAATGTCAAAAAGTCTCCAAAACGAGGCCGAACGGGTCATGGAGAGCTTGGAAACATTGCAGACCTTCACGGGCTCCATCCTCATCTCAGTGAATCCCTACGCAGAGATTCCCATCTATGGAGCGGACGAAATGAGGATGTACCGGTGCGTTGCCTTGCTTTCTATCTCGATAAGAGTTCAAATTCACTCAAAAACTTAATAATTAATAATTAATAATTAATAACTTTAAGTCGTCGCCGGATCGGGGAGTTGCCCCCTCACATCTTCGCCATCGCAGACAACGCGTACACGAGCATGCGAACGCACTCGAGAGATCAGTCCATTATTATCAGGTGTGAATTAAACAGGGCAGAACTGAAAATGAGCCTTCAAAATGTGTTTATTGTCCGGAGGTCGCTGGGTGAGTTGGTTGGTCAGTAGATCCCAAACATGATTGGTTATCATTTACTGACATGCCGAGAGGTGACAGCGCATTTCCAGTAGAGCTCGAAAGTCTCTTCATTTTGCACACTCTCTCGCCCGGTCAACAGACGAGAGAATATGGAGAATGAAGAGACGGCGACCCGTATTCGAGCTATATTTTCCAGTGGTGAATCGGGCTCGGGCAAGACGGAATCGACGAAGCTCGTCTTGCAATTTCTCGCCGCCGTATCTTCTCAACACTCGTGGATCGAGCAGCAGATACTCGAGGCTAACCCGATATTGGAAGGTGGGAGATGATCGTTGGTTCTGTAGGCCAATTGTCCGCCGGGGATCCAATAACATTATACTTTTGGCTATGGACATACCGTAGATCATAAAAGCATACGGCTGCCCGATTCTCTGCATTTTAGTGATTTTTAGTTAAATTTAATAAGCAGTAAGCAGAATTTCGAAAAAGGCATAATTGATATTTTCCAGCCTTCGGAAACGCGAAGACGCTGCGCAATGACAATTCGTCGCGATTCGGCAAGTACATCGACATCCACTTCAACACAAATGGAGCCATCGATGGTGGGTTGTTGATTCGGTGCAGTTAGAAGACAAAGAAGCGGTAAAATAATCCAAACTCGTGATCCTGAAATCGGGATGTGAATCACCTTCAAGATACGCTATTACAGGAGCACGCATCGAGCACTATCTACTGGAGAAGTCGAGAATCGTCTTTCACTCTCCTGGGTGAGCTTACGTCACTCTATTTGATACTTACGTATCGAGCTTCCCCGCCCTATTCAACGTACCGGATGCTTACAACTAGGCTGCTTAGCTTCATAGTCGATAAATGCTGGATCACTCTCTTCATTTTACGCACTCAGTGCGCCGAATGAAGAGTGTGATCCATCAGCTTTTGTCGTTCAAATGAATCACTCAATAAAACGAATTCCAGTGAGCGCAACTACCACATCTTCTACTGTCTTCTCGCCGGATTGAGTGAAACAGAGAAGAAAGCAATGTTCCTGACGAAACCAGAGGATTTCTACTACCTGAATCAGGTTTGGGACACTTTTTTTTATTGAATTTAAAATCATTTTAAAATAAAATATTAAAATATTTAAAATTCAGGGCAAATCGTCGCGCGCCAGCAGAGACGACGCTGCGGATCTCGAGGAGATCCGATCCGCCATGAAAGTGCTGCTGTTCAAGGTGAGAGGGGATAGGGCTTGCATGTGATAAACAACAACATAACAAAACAAAAACAAAAACAAACAAACAATAATATTGTCAGGACGAAGAGATCTCATCAATCTTCCGTCTGCTCTCCGCAGTGCTGCACATTGGAAACATTCGATTCGCCAGTGAGTGGCTGGACCTTGTTTGAATGCCATTAGTGTAGAAGAATAGCAATATGCAAGTGGTCATCATTTCGAATTGGTCATTTTAGAACTCTATAGGAGTAAAGAAATAAAATGTTGTGAAACACCTCCTGAGATCGAAATAGTGAGAGTTCTAACCTGATACACTCCTGGTCTTGTAGCGAATCGTTGTTTCGCCTTAGTCTGGAATCTTTGAAGTCTGGAATCTTTCAATTTGTCCTCTGCAGAATCAGCGGACGAAACTCAGGAGGAAGTCTTCGTTCACAACGCTGAGGAACTCAAGAAGGTCTCCAAATTGCTGGAGGTAGGCGATTTGTCTTTTTTTGAAACTTTTGCTTTGCTGATGGCCTTTTGCAACAAATAGATCAAGAAAGAGGCCCTTGGATTGAAGTTCGACTTGCTATCTCGCATTCAGGTGCCCGAATCCGTCATCTCCGCCGCCCTCACGACGAAGACGCTCTCGACGCAGGGAGAGATCGTCGTCTCCTCGCTCTCCCCACAGGTGATCAAAGATTGATTTCGAAATACACGTCTCCTCATTTCACGCACTCTCTCACCGGTCAGAGAGGCGAGAGAGCACAAGAAAGTGAGAGAGTCAGATCACTGTGTCTTGAGCCGTGGAGTCGAAAATGCTGATGAAAATTCGACTTCAGGCGGCGCTGGACACTCGTGACGCGCTCGCCAAGGGCATCTATGGGCGCATCTTCGAGCACGTCAACACGAGAATCAACGATGCTATTTACAAGTGAGATTTTTGAAATTTTTTGGTAAAATTGGGCAAAAAACAAGCAAAAACTGCATGATGATTTGGAAGTTGAAATGAAAAAAATGGTGACATCAGGCCCAAATCCTCCTCCGGCAAGCTCTCGATCGGCGTCTTGGACATCTTCGGATTCGAGGCGTTCATCACGAATTCATTTGAGCAGCTCTGCATCAATTACGCTAATGAGGTGCGCTCGCCGTCTCCGAGATTCCTTTTAGAAGGCGGTCTGCTTAGTTTTAGAACTCTACAGAGGTCAAAAATAAAATGTCGAAAAACACTTCCTAAGATCGAAATAACAAGAGTTTCGACCAGTTCTGAAACGGAGCAGGCCCTTAGAAGGCTTTGGTGCATACCAACAGTCCTCTTATCGCTTACAACCTGATTTCGATATACAAGCAAGCCAGCCGGGCAAAGGAGGGTGTGAAATGAAGATACGTAGCACAAGCTTTAGTCGTGTTGACGCTCCAAGAAAGCGGTCACAGATGTCCCGAGCTTTTCCTTTCCCAGTATTGCTCACCCTTCCGTGTTTGCATAGCCTATGCAGCATAGGTTTCTTTCAGAATAGAAGGCCATTGTAGTGAGTATTAGCTGATTTGTCACAAAAGAATCCTTTATCGTACGTCTGTCAACAAAGCATTCCCCATTCCTGTCTAGTAGAATTCGAAATACGGGTAATCGTCTCTTCATTTTGCACACTCTCTCACCGGTCAGAGAGGCGAGAGAGTGTGTGCGATGGAGAGACGATAACCAATTCCTGCTCAGGCGCTGCAGCAGTTCTTCGTCCGTCACGTCTTCAAGCTGGAGCAGAACGAGTACGATCAGGAGAAGATCAACTGGTCCAGGATCAACTTCGAGGACAATCAGGTGAGATCGCGCCGAATTAGCCTAAACACAGACAGTTCTTCACAGCGGTTCTGCTTCCCCATCGCACCCAGCGAAGAAAATAGGCTTACTAATGCAAAATTCGAAAAGAGTTACTTCAAGCACGCATAATGTAACTATATACTAGTCTACTATGTCATCTCTTTTCTGATGATTATATGGAAATACTCAGGCGACACTGGACCTAATCGCTGCGAAGCCGATGAACATTCTCTCGTTGATCGATGAGGAGAGCATCTTTCCCAAGGTGATCAAGACAATTTAATCAATTTTTAACTTTTAAAAATTCATTTTAATCTTGCATGAAAAGTACTACGAATCGAAAGAAACAGCAAAAATACTAGATGAGATGGTACTATTGCAGGGAACCGACTCAACTCTCCTGTCCAAGCTTCACTCAACGCATGGTGGAAGCTCAGCAAACGCTTGCTATCTACGGTAATATCGCTCTTATTCGGTTTGATCAAGAATCAATAGGTAATTGCCTCGTTAATGACCACTAGTGATGACATATCGGCACGCACCCCCTTCTCTTCGGATGATATCTCGCCGGTCAGAGAGACGAGAGAGCACGCGAAATGAGAGACGAGTGTCGATTTGTCAACACTAACGACCATCAACTTCAGACCGAAGTCCGATCTCCAAAAGGCGTTCGGCGTCCGTCACTACGCCGGCGCCGTAGTCTACGCCGTCCGAGGGTTTCTCGACAAGAACAGGTATGAGTCATCCTCTTTTTTTCTATTCTTCATCTCGTAAAAACCCTAGCATTCTCCCTTCGACCATAATACAAATAATTTTTCATATAAATAATTTGCATGGAGGTTGAAGACATGGCTACACGTGTTCCCTAATAACGCTAAGATCTGAAGAATGTTGGGACAATCTTGACACGCTTACTTTTTATCAACTGATCCCAAGTTCGAGCGAGAAAGGATCAGACGGGAATCTAATAATGATGCTAATGTTCTCCAGGGACACGTTCTCTGCCGATCTCCACTCACTCGTCGCCTCCTCTCGCAGTCGCTTCCTCATCCACATCTTCGACGGATCGTTCGCGCCTTCAGCTGCGGCGAATCGGTGAGGAATGATTTCGAAACTATCGTCCACTTCAACAGGTAGAGTTCAAAATACGGGTAATCGTCTCTTCATTTTGCACACTCTCTCGCCTCCCTGACCGGTGAGAGAGCGTGTTAAATGTAGAGACGATTACCCGCATTTCCAATTCTAGAAACTATCGTTCACGTTACCAGGACTAGAGTAATGAGTGGAATCTACCTAGAATTCGGTATCGTCGCTTACCGGTAATTAAAAGGAATGGTTATTGCAGTCGCAAGGGCGGCACGACAGTGGGCGGGCAGTTCCGTCGGTCGCTCGACTCGCTGATGGCCGCACTGGCTGGTGAGTCTTTTTCCCTTTGTCGGAGTTTCAAGATCTCAGAGAGAACAAATGCCTGCCATAAATGTTTATCACTCTTATGTTAGAGGGCTGATTGTTCTAATTCACCAGAAATATCTTCTGTCTTCCTGAATGGATTTCGACCTCAATATATTCTATAAGAGACGAATCGCGAGAGAATCACCCATTTCCGAACGCGCTGTGCGATCCGCCAAAAGTTGTTCCTACCATCCCCCAAAGTTAACGAAAGGTACTTCGAACGATGCTCTTTCAAACTGCGCTTCAGGAATTTTGATATCGGGTCTAAATTTCGCAATACGAAAGATCAAAGATCAAGTATACAATGGGATTTCACAAAATGCTTGTCACGGAAATGATCATAACTCGGCTCAAAATAAAGATATTGACTCGATCCAAGTTGCATTAGATAGATAAAAGATCGGACAACAATTTGAAACACCAAAATACCCTCTGGCCAATGAAAATGCCCTCTGGCCAACTAGTGGGTAACAAGAAGGTGCCATCCTGGGGATACCGTTTTGTTTGGAAAATGACTATGTTTTTTTCAAAGCACTTACATATACCTAAGAAATCACCAAAAATCAGAAAATTCTGAAATGGGAAAAAAAATGGGGGCGCACTTTTGTCCACCGGACCAAAAATGAGTTTCGGAAAAAATCTCGTTAAGCACTCCATTTCATCCCAGATGTGGTCAAAGTTAATGAATATTACTAGAAACGTTCAAAAATTTCTCTTGGGACACTTTACGGGTCCTTTGAAGGATGAAAAATTGATATTCTGACCCATGGTGATCCACATTTTCAAACTACTCTGAATAAGACCCCATTCAGCTTTCCGGTGGTTTTAAAAGTGCTTTAGGGGTATCTTTTTACGTAGAACTCGAAAATCGACCTTAGGAAGCGCTACCTTCAAACCCGACCCAGACCCTGCGGTACCCACTCCAGGAACCAGGGGGCATGTGGTACCACCGAAATTTTCGTTCAAACCTATACATGTGATAGTAAATATTGTAGATCTCGACGAGATGAACATTTTCTGTTAAGAAAGTGAAGGTCTAACTCTTCTTAGAAAAAAGTTAGATAGGTCGGGAGAAAATCACAGTGAAATTTTCGGAATGCTGTAAGATCGAATTTTGTTTTCAAATCATCATTTTTACGCTTGGGAATCACTTAACTGATCATAAATAACGTTTTTGGAACGTTTGGTACATTTTGAGAGATAAAATATTTTTTCGAAAAAAATCTGAAATTGAAAAAAGTCAAAATTTTTATTTTCGTCCAATCCTCTTCCAACTTTCTGAAATTATTAATCTGAATCAGATTTATGATTTCTGACACAAAAATCAATTGTAAGTATCGAAATTCAGATCTTACAACGTTCGGAAAATTTCACTGTGATTTTCTCCCGACCTATGTAACTTTTTTCTAAGAAGAGTTAGACCTTCACTTTCTTCACAGAAAATGTTCATCTCGTCGAGATCTACAATATTTACTATCACATGTATAGGTTTGAGCGAAAATTTCGGTGGTACCACATACCCCCTGGTTCCGGAGTGGGTACCGCAGGGTCTGGGTCGGGTTTGAAGGTAGCGCTTCCTAAGGTCGATTTTCGAGTTCTACGTAAAAAGATACCCCTAAAGCACTTTTAAAACCACCGGAAAGCTGAATGGGGACTTATTCAGAGTACTTTGAAAATGTGAATCACCATGGGTCAGAATATCGATTTTCACCCTTCGAAGGACCCGTAAAGTGTCCCAAGGGAGATTTTTGAACGTTTCTAGTAATATTCATTAACTTTGACCACATCTGGGATGAAATGGAGTTCTTAACGAGATTTTTTCCGAAACTCATTTTTGGTCCGGTGGACA
>LS533253.1:655900-684233 GCA_900490775.1 Pristionchus maxplancki
TGATTTTTGGTGATTTCTTAGGTATATGTAAGTGCTTTGAAAAAAACATAGTCATTTTCCAAACAAAACGGTATCCCCAGGATGGCACCTTCTTGTTACCCACTAGTTGGCCAGAGGGCATTTTCATTGGCCAGAGGGTATTGCAGTGTTTAGAAATGTTGTCCGATCTTTTATCTATCTAATGCAACTTGGATCGAGTTAATATCTTTATTTTGAGCCGAGTTATGATCATTTCCGTGACGAGCATTTTGTGAAATCCCATTGTATACTTGATCTTTGATCTTTCGTATTGCGAAATTTAGACCCGATATCAAAATTCCTGAAGCGCAGTTTGAAAGAGCATCGTTCGAAGTACCTTTCGTTAACTTTGGGGGATGGTAGGAACAACTTTTGGCGGATCGCACAGGCGTGGGTGACTCTCTGGCGATTCGCCTCATAAGTATGTCCCATTCAGGCACCGAACCCTTCTTCGTTCGCTGCATCAAGCCGAACGACGACAAGAAGGCGCTGGTACGACCACTTTTTACTCGCTTTGATGAGCTCATTTGCAAATAGATTTATAGCCTACCTATGTATCCTTTATTCCGTCAGATGACTATCATCTGCAGAATTTAACCCAATCTCTCATTTTCCTCATATTGCGAGAGCTATGACGATCCCCATCCCAGGTGATGGATCGAGATCTGGTCGTTCGGCAGCTGCGCAACAGTGGGATGTTCGACGCCATCCGCATCAGGAGGGCCGGATACCCGATCAGACACGACTACGAATCGTTCATAGCAAGATATCGAGTGCTGCTGAGGGGCATGCGTGAGTTGATGGACTGAACTAGAAAGACATCCATCACAGGTAGAGACCGCAAGCTCCGCCCCTTTTGAGGGAGAAAGGAATCGGGCAAAACCTGCGCCGAGGGAGCACAAATCGAATTCAAATCCGTTTCGAGTGATCAAGTGCGCGTTCTGTAGCTATCTAGAGCCTCTGTAAACGGGCCGTGGAGCAAAATGATCGGACAACTTTAAGTAGGTCAAAATCGATAATAAGAGGAGCAGAGTATGGAATTAGAGGCTTTCTACTTATCGTATCATCGTGCTCCACTCGCAATATGTTGGTTATATTTTTAAAAGAACATTAGAGAAGAAAAAACAGAAATCAGAAATGTCCCCGAATTGTGCTTCTCTTTGAAAGAAATCAGTCCGCGCGTATTTTTTCGATTCCGACTTCCGTTGTTTATCTCCAGCATTTGCAAAACTTTTGCAACCTATCGGACTCGAACCTCAAGCCGCCAAATTGCAAAGTAGACGCGCTACCACTGCACTATCGACGCGTGCTAGGGAGGGCTTTCCCGATCCCTCATGATCACTTTGCATGGATTTAGGCTCCGCCCCCCTATGTATTACTACCCGATTTCGAGTCGATCATGTAGGGAAACGAAAATGCACTTTTTCAGCTCTAGCGCGGCTTAGAGAAAAGATATTCACAAACGTCCAAAAGTATGATGTTATTGGGGTCCTGAGGGACAGTTCGGCTATTGTTTTGACATCAGTTGATCAAAACGACAATCCACCTTGCGGTCTCTAATCATAGGGCTATGAAAAGGGTTGACAATTCATGGAAATATCTTCGCAAGGAAATTCAAGGGCCCGGGTGAATTGTCAACCCTTTATAAAGAGACAATCGTCACTACACGCCCTATAGAAAAGTCGTCCGTTAGAGTCCGGGCGGGAAAATTGTATTTTTTCAGGCCGTTTCTCTTCCGCCGACCTCCGCTCCCTCGCCTCTGCCATCTGCGAGGGCGTATTGGGATCCAAGGCGGACTTCGCCCTCGGAGAGACCAAAGTCTTCCTCAAGGACGCCCACGATCTATTGTTGGAGCAGGTAAAAAGCGGCAAAACATGGTGCACTGGCCGGGGCTCGAACCAACTGCCTATCTTACCCACTGTTCTCCAGGCCTACTTCCGTCGCCTGAACGACTCCGCTACGACCGTGCAAGCAGTCATCCGCGGGTTCCTCCATCGATCAAAGTTCAATCGCGAGAGGGCCGCGGCTATTATGATTCAGAAGATGTGGAGGGGCTACGTGCAGCGGCAGAAGTACAAGAAGGTAATGTTGTTTTTGTGTTGTTCGACAATAACAAAAACAAAAACAACAACAAAACAACAATAACAACAACATCCCATTCCAGATCGTCTCCGGCTTCACTCGACTGCAGGCGATTCTGCGCTCGCGACAGATGGTCGCCCACTACCACAGCCTGAGGGAGATGGTCACCGCCCTGCAGGTGAGATGGTGTGGTCGGAGGCGACGTTTCCTAAACCTCGCCCTTGCAGGCACACTCGCGCGGTGCGCTGCTGCGCACGACGGTGAGGAGCAGGATGGATGGGGGCGATCGGTGAGTGGTCTACTTCAGAAATATGTGAAATGAGTCTAGGGGTGTCTTGAAGGATCAAGAGGATAGTCAAATAATATTCTGCAGTAGGCATGTGCTTCATTTTACTACTGCTCAGAGCAAATCAGTAGTGCTGGAGCAGGTAACCCCCAAAAATCGACAAAACATGGTGCACCGACCGGGGCTCGAACCAACTGCCGTATTAGCAATCCCCCTTTCGCAGCCACGCCGGCATGATGGCCGGCCGCATGGCGGAGATCGTCGCGGTCCACCATCATCATCATCATCCTTCGACGAGCAACGAGCGGACGGAGATCTACGTCGAGGAGAGCAACAACAATAATCAGAAGGCAGTGGAGGAGAAGGCAGAGGACGGAGAGATTGTGGGTGTTATTATTTATTGAGATCAAAGATCAAACTTTCAAAAACATGTTTGAGGTGAATGAACTGTTCGATTTCCTGCCTCCGAACGTCGAGTCGCGACTGAGCAGAGCGAGTGGGGATGAGGTGAGATATATTTCACTTTGGACAAATTTATCTCTGATTCTGAAGCAGTTTTTAAAACCCAAATTACTGATTGATTCCGTATGCTTTTTAGACAACTTAGTTCAAGATGTGCTCATTGCAGAACACGTCTCCTCGTCTCTCCGACAGTGAGTTGGCGTCGTACGAATTCGGCAAATACGCAGCGACGTTCTTTACTGGTATATTGACCACAGTAGAAATAGTACCGTACAACCAACGGTACAATAATTCTCACCATGTGTTTTTAACCGTCAAAAGTTGTCCACCGTGTGTTTTTCGATGCAAAAAATGCCAAAATTTTCCCACCATGTGGTTTTTGGGACGAATATTCAACAAACCATGTGTTTTTGGGACGACCCTATATTTGGTATTTCAACTCTGATATTGACCTTTGGCAGTTTTTCTGGAGGGAGAAACAACGCGATCCTATGACCTTTAGTACTTGTGCTAATGAAGCAATGCAGGCACGAGCGGCGCGACGCATCTGAAGAAGCCCCTTGCGACACCACTTCTTAGTCATGAGAGGCACTCGAGTCAGCAGGTGAGCTTTGGTTCTAGGATTGCCAGAATGAAGAACCTTCCCCTTCATCTCACTAGCCGCGGTGACTGATGAGAGTTCAATTAGAATTGTGTCGTCATTGATACGGAAAATGATTCGTCCATAGTACATCACAATATAAGAATTTCTCGAACGGTGTTAAATTCACGGGATATTACGTCCTGGTTACTAAATTATGTGAACAAACTAATGGCATCTCAGGCAGCACTCGCCCTCTGGTTGACGATTCTCCGCTTCATGGGCGACCTGCCCGAGCCTGTGCCTACAGGGGACGTAGAGGAGGTCTGATACAATGTTTGGAACCTTATTCGGTTTCTGGCCCCCCTCAACCCTCCACAGAGATGGAAACTGGTGAATACGAGGAATGAATGGGAGAGGGAGAGGGGTAGGGAAGAGGGGGCAGAAACCGAAGAAATACCCCTTATTCGTACCCTTTTAGACAGTTTTCTCGCATGAAAATGACTCGGGTGGTCCTTGCAATCACGACTTGCCATTCAGGAGCAAACGCCGGTGATGTCTCGCCTGTACCAGACACTGGGCAGAAGGGGCACAGGGAAGAGCGAGCCCAGTCTGGGATCGGTGAGATAGTTTCGAAATTCTTAAATTTCCGCAAATTTGATTGATCCTTCAATACAGATGACGCCCAACTCTCGCATGCACCGAGCGAAGAAACTCATTTCGATGACACTGAAGAAGAGCTCCAAATTGAAAGGTTTGAATGTATTTTACATTAGTACATACTTCAACATCAATTAGATTGACGACTCCCCTAAACTTTATTCGTAACAATAAAAAATGTAAAATTTGGAAAAATCTATCCTTCACCCTAACTTACGTTCAGCCTTCGAATCGGCCTCGATCAACTCGGAAGCTGGCGAGTCACTCGTGTCTGCTGCTGTACTGGTGAGATATTATAGCATAATTCTTGGCCTGTCACCAGGCAATACTCAAGTTCTAGATCACTATGCGGACGACGCAGGAGTCACGCAAAATAGTAGACAATTTGCCATCAATCTCTAGAGATCAAAGATCAATCTCCATCTCTAGGCTGACACGGCCCCAATGAGCAGTCTGGACAAGCTGCACTTCATTATCGGCGTGGGCATTCTGAGGCCCGAGTTGAGGTGAGAATTCCCCTTTCACAGTCTCACTCCACTCTCAAAAAGCGTGGAAATGAATAGAAAATGGGCCAACTTTCTGGAGGATGTAAACTTTCCGGAGTGATACCACCAGAGAAAATCACCGGAGTGAGAGTGATTTTCGGAGTGGGAGTGATGACGGAGTAGTCTCTGGAATTGTAAAAAAAATTTCGATCGCTTTGTCAGTGTCGCTGGGTTGTATGAAGTGATGCGCAATCACGCGAAAGAGGCCCAATGAGTGGACTTTCCGGAGTCTAACAGATAAAAATAAGAATTGCAGAGACGAGGTGTACTGTCAGTTGTGCAAGCAGTTGTCGGGCAATCCCTCCAAGCTGTCGACTGCGAGGGGATGGATCCTGCTCAGTCTGTGTGTGGGCTGCTTCGCGCCCTCGCAACGGTATGATCTTCAAGCTTCACCCCTAGGTTTAGTGGGTTTTATGTATCCTACCTCCTTGAAAAGTACTGGCCATCACCGGACTACCAACTCTAAGAGCATTCTGCACACCGCACATACTTTGTTTTCCTTTCACTTTCATGCAGTGTATCTCTTTCACTTCACTAGTATTTCGTGTCTATAACTTTAATACCTTCTGAAAAAGAGAGGGACTATTTCATCATCCTCTCAGCCTGCTCCGCTACCTGCTCCACTTCATCCGATCGCGTGGTCCGTCCGGCTACTCGGAGTACGTGGAGGAGAGATTGATGAGGACGATCAAGAACGGGACGAGGAAGCAGCCGCCCAGCTATGTCGAGCTGCAGGTATTTGTATCATCGTCAGAATTGCTAGTGAGTCTATGATCTGAGATGCTAGAGCAGACTCTTTTTGAAGATAAATCAGCAAGATGATTAGGATTCTCGAATAAAATTAAACAGCCGGTGTTTCATAGCGTACAGCCACTGGTCGTCACAGGATAGGTCTTAGTTGGTAACAGGTGGCACAGCCCACCTTGCGTGGAAATGCCTGACTACACCTTTGCCTTTACATAGGCGCTAATTACAAGTTAGAGTAGCACCTGACTATCGATAACGTCCAATTATCGATAGCCTGGTGCATAAAAGATTAAAGATTAAAGATTAAAGATCAATTATCAGGCGAACAAGGCGAAGAAGCCGATCGTGCTGGCGATCACGCTGATGGACGGAACGGTGCGGACGATCCACGCCGACTCGGCCAGCACCGCCGATGAGGTGAGCATGATGGGTTGACGCGGATGAGGTGAGCATGATGGGTTGACGCGGATGAGGTGAGCATGATGGGTTGACGCGGATGAGGTGAGCATGATGGGTTGACGCGGATGAGGTGAGAATAATGGTCTGACGCGGATGAGGTGAGCATGATGGGTTGACGCGGATGAGGTGAGAATAATGGTCTGACGCGGATGAGGTGAGCATGGTGGTCTGACTCTCCCCCTGTCTTATTCCACTGAGTGGTAAGAGATGGGCTAGGTGAGTAGGATGATGAGGTGAGCAGGGTTTAATTAACCGTGACGGATCGGGATTCCGTGTTAGGCCAGCACGGCGGATGAAGTGAGCGTCGTTTAATTACCCTAGTTAAGTACCATTTTCGACTGATCGCCCATTCATCCATTCCTCCACCTTAGCGATACAAATCCTGGCGAGAAAACATTGATCTCGGTCTATGCATTGTACATTCCATTAAATCGTAGCAGACAACGTGCAGCGCATAGAACATGCCAATTGCAGATCTCATGTCAATTGTCAATTTAATTGTCAAAACATACCAATTGCAGATCTGCGCCTCGATCGCGGACAAGGTCGCCCTGCAGGACCGATTCGGGTTCTCTCTGTACATCGCACTCTTCGATAAGGTAGGCTCAGAAAAATCCGCAATCATACCTATGGAACTTTTGTTGGCGATTGTTACTAAGTACCAGCGCTCAATTTGGTTACGGTTTCCTCGTAGAACGCTCATGAGACACGGTACGGGAGATGGAAGAGGTGGAGCAGCAATTCACGTTCATGGCGATGCTGGCCAGTTTCGAAATTGGGGCGTACCCCTTGAGCATCCAGGTCTCCTCGCTCGGCTCCGGCACTGACCACACTCTAGACTTAGTCTCACAGAATTTCCTCAATTATCCCTTTCACAATCCCTTTCCTTTCCAGTTGTTTTTGTATTCGTCTTTTCCACATGGCCTAACCTTTGCAGTAGTGATGACAATTCGGCACGCGCCTCTATCGTTTAGAATGATCTCTTGGCGGTCAGAGAGACGAGAGAGCACGCGAAATGAGGAGAGACGAGTTCCGATTTGTCAACACTACTTTGCAGGTCTCCTCGCTCGGTTCCGGCACGGATCACGTCCTGGACGCCGTCTCTCAGTGCGAACAGTACGCGAAGGAGCAGGGCAAGAGCGAGCGGAGCGCGCCGTGGAGGATATTCTTCAGGAAGGAAATATTCTCGCCATGGCATGATCCGAAGTGAGGCAAATAGATATGTTTCTCGCAATACTGGGGAGTAGTGTCCAAGCACAACGTTGAGGTACTGGCAACAGAAGATTGTGTTCCGGAGATACCGGAGGGAGTCTTCTTCTGTTGCTGGACTCTAAGAGTGTACCAATGTGGAATCGAGAGCCACAGGGAAAGGGAAAGTATTGCAGGGAAGACCCCGTGTCGACGTCTCTCATCTACGAGCAGGTCGTCAGGGGCATCAGATACGGAGAGTACAGATGCGACAAGGTCTGTGAATCTCGTTGAAGAATCTAGTTGAGGCCAGCGCTGAACAATCCCATATACTTAGACGCAAAATGATATCTTGGTGAAGACAGATTCTCGGGTTCTGAATAAGGTTGAAGACCAATACAATTCTCACTACTCTGTTGCACAGAGATAATGTAGATAGTAGGCAGAGAGTCTCCTCAAGACCGAGAATTAGCAGTAGACTGAAAACAAGTATAAACTCAAGACTCAATCAAATTAAATATTTATCACGTGTATTGACGTTATTTGAATATTTCCGGAGTAACCAATGGAAGCACACGTTCTGGCTGAATGATACACCGATTATGAGTCAAATCGATTCTTCAATGATCTCAGGACGAAGATCTCGCTCTGCTCTGCGCTCAGCAGTACCGCATCCAAGAGGACGCGATGGATGTTGAGAAACTGGAGGACATGATCACCAAGTAGGATTCAATGTCATTTCGGGAATTCTCAGTTTCCTTTAACCCTTCCCGCTCTCTCTCCGGCTACACTGAGACCACACCAGTCCATTCAACATCATGACAGGAATCACTGAGCTCCCCCTTCTAATGACCCTTTAACTTCTTTCATCTTAGAAAACTGCTACATGATGTTCGCAATAAGAATATTTACGCTTTTCTAGCTATGATGAGGAATGGTCTGACTTTCTTATCTCGTAATGCTCTCTCGCTTCTCTGATCGACGAGAGAGCATCGCGATATGAGAGAGTCAGACGATTGCACGCTAAGATTCTATCTATTGAAGGTTGCTGCCCGACTTCGAGATCAACAACAACTCGCACGCAATGGAGAGGTGGATGCAGCTGGTGATGAATGCGTATAGAAAGGTATCTATCAATCTTTTTATTTGTCTTATCTCTGTCGAAAGAGAACTATAAACTATTCTTGATTACTTCCTCGATGCATACTAACATACAGAGTCGAGTCTTGAGTCTCGAGTCGACTCTTGAGTCGTGAGTCTCGAGTCGAGCCGAGTCTTGAATTTCGAGTCTCGAGCATTGGGTCTCGAGTCTTGATTCTCGAGTCTCGAGTCTAGTTAAATCTCAAGTCAAGCCGAGTCGAATCTCAAATCTTGAGCCTCGAGTCTTGATTCGAGTCCCGAGTCGAGCCGAGTCAAGTCGAGTCGAGTCTCGAGTGACATTTTCTCGATTCAGCCTCATTTGAGCGCTACCGCACGACATCAAATAATGAATATAAATATCAGAAGTTCTCCTCTCCCTCCGACGCCCTCGTCAGCACTCAATCCATCAAGGAGGAGGTCGTCTCCTTCGCCAAGTACAAGTGGCCACTGCTCTTCTCGCGATTCTACGAGGCGAATAAGGTCGGAGGCCCGACACTGCCCAGGAATGAGGTGATCATGTTCATCTATTCTACAGATAGGGGCCGCAACGTACATATCCGATTTCTCAAAGTGTGTTCAAACAGTTTCTAACGGACCCCATAATTTCATGCATTTTAGCATTTGTTAATATCGCTTTTCTAACAGTTTGTGCGCGCTGCTGCCAAAGGACAATGCTCACTAGTAGTGCGTAAGTAACTTAATTAATATAAAACTAATTCTAGGTAATAATCGCGGTGAATTGGACGGGCGTGTACGTCGTTGACGACTCGGAGGAAATTCTCGTCGAGTTCTCGTTCCCAGAGATCGCCGAAGTATTGACGAGGTTCGTTTCTTTCTCATTCTTCTCTCCTCAAAGAGTAATTTGTTCTGTTTTGGTCTGAATAAAACCCTTTTTAATACATCAATAGTGACGCTGTTCTTTTCCAGCTCCCATGGCATCTCGCCGAGCGGATTCTCCGACACGTTCAGTTTGTCGACGATAGGAGGAGAGGAATACGTCAGTTTTCTATTTTTTCGGTGGGAAAAAATATAAAAATAAGCGAAAAATACTGTTTTCAGAACTTCCAAAGCACGAATGCCGACGATGTGAGGGAGCTAATTTCGCAGTTCCTGCAGGTTTGACTTTTTTGGAATTGTTTAGTCTAAAGAAGCACGACCTTGTAGTAAAATCTACTGAAACATGACCAAGTGTCAAATGTAGAGAGCCCAGGTCCCGAGGAATGGTCTGACTCTCTCTTTTCGCAATGCTCTCTCGTCGGTTAGAGAAGCGAAGGAGCACTGGAAAGTGAGAGAGTCAGATCATTACTCCAGGTCCCCCTGATGCAAAAAACTCGTCCATTTCAGGGTCTCAAGCGGCGCAGTCGCTACCTCGTCGGCGTCAAGGGCCAGAAGGAGGAGGGTCAGTTTGTTTTGATGTTGTTGTTTTGAAAAAAATAAAAACAACAACAACAACAACAACACTTTAGACGGCCTTCTCGAGATCGAGCGGGGCGACCTGCTGGTGTTGGCGAAGGGCTTCAACGGCGAGATGCTGCTGACGCAACCGGAGGTATGCGCTCTAGCTGACCGACGAGAGAGCACGGCGAATCGAGAGAGCAGACGATCGATAATCGCTGACTACCGTATCCTCAGGTTCGCGGCGAGAACACGCGGACGGGTCTGCAGGGAGTGATCCGATCGGAGAGCGTGTACGTCCTCCCCACGATGACCAGACCGAATGCCGCCGCCATGGTGGGTATATTTTATTTTTGAAAATGAATCCGTATTTGCATCCCCCTATCACCGATTAGAGCTGCGAGAGATCATGTAGCATGAAAAGACGGATTCTTCATTCTGCCAACCCTAAAACGGCAACTAAATATCTCCCCAGGACATGTTCCCTCGCGACTGGCTGGAGATACCTCGAGACGCGCCCACCTCGAATGGCAAGGAGACGAGGTCCGCCCTCGCGCCCATCCACAACTTCCAAGCGCCCTATACACTGGAAAGATTTGCTGCGGAGCACTTCACGTATGGTTATTTGCTAAATACGAGCTCAACATGTTCACACAAGTGAATCTAAACTGTAAAAGATGCAGCTGTGGAACAGGGAATTATGAATATTTTGGTTTCGAAATCCTCATTCCAGTCAACCGCACTCCTCCGTCAGCTCTCCGTCGGGATGGACGAAGACGCTGACGTTGAGGAGGCGAGAGGACGTCGTCGTCGAGCGATGGAGATACTCGCGAGAGCCGATCAGGACGCCCCTGCTGAGGAAACTCGTCGATCGGTGCGTTGAGGTTGACTTATGTCTTTATTCTACACGGTCTCTCATCAGGTAGAGTAAGTGCATCGAATGAGGAGAGTGAACTATCACCTTTTTTCGACTATGAATCTCCCATTAGACTGCGATGGGTTGAATTTGAAACGTAAAAGAAACGTGTCAGCAAGAGAAAGAGGGAGTGGAAGCAAGAAATCGTCTCTAATTTCGCGTAGTCTCTCACCGGTTAGAGCGTGTAGAATGAAGAGAGAGTTATCTCTTGCCAAGCCATCGCTAAGCAAGATTCGAGATGAATACCTTCATTTCAGTCCCGAGCCGTCCTCCGAAGGCATCGTCGCCTACTCGAACATTATGAAGTACATGGGCGACCTACCGTCGAGGAGATCGAGAGTGGGCACTGAGCTGACGGACGGTGTCTTCCTCCCACCCCTCAAATACGTACTGTTGTTGTTGTTGTTGTTGTTGTTGTTGTTATTGTTGTTATTACTCGAAAAACAACAAAACAATTCAGGAGGTGCTCCGCGACGAGGTCTACTGTCAGTTGATGAAGCAGCTTACGGCCAATCCGTCCATCATCTCCGAAGAGAGGGGCTGGGAACTGCTCTGGCTTGCGACAGGAGTGATCGCGCCGAGTCAGGCCGTGTATAAGGAGGTACTATATATATTCCAAGTAATCGCATCTCTGCAAGTAAAACACTACGTGCGAAATGTGATGACGATTCTGGTAGGATACCGACCGATCCAGAGTGGTCTACAGTCGTTGAATTTGGGGAAATTAGACATTTTAATCGACGAAAATGCTGATTTTATTGATGTATACAGCGAGATCTACGAAGAATTTCTTTCAGCTAACCCACTTCCTTCGCTCTCGACCGCACCCCATCTCTGTTGACTGCCTACATCGATGCGCCAAACTGATGAAGTGCATTTTATTTTGTTTCTTCTGAATTAAATGCTTCGAGTGTTGAAAGCTTTGAATGTTGAATGCTGAAGTTATCCATTTCTATTATGCTTGAACTCGAGTAAACAAGTCCTTTTGAGGATCGGCTCTCGCAAGTTCCCTCCGCATCACGTAGAGGTGGACGCCATCCAGAGGAAGGCAACGCAGATCTACCATAAGGTTCCAATGATTTGTGTCTTACACGCTTTTGTTTTCAGCTCAGAAATATTCCGTATCATTCACGTACATCTTGCTAACTACGGGTTTAAGGTTCAGTGCTTCTAAAAATTCAATACTGGCGGTGAACGCACAAATTGATTCTCCTAATGTTTCGAAAACAAACAACTTTAAAGAAGGAGCGATAGCAAAGGATGTTAGGGACTCCCACCACGAAGTCCCTTCCTAATCAATAGGTTACGGTAATCAATTCCCTCTCAGGTGTTCTTCCCGGACCAATCCGAAGACGCCATCGAGGTCTCCTCGTGCACTCGATCCTCCGATCTCATCCACAAGATATCCACTCGGCTCGGCCTGAAGTCCAGTGATGGATTCTCACTGTTCATCAAGTTCACTGACAAGGGTGAGCCACTCTTCACTCTTCCCCTAAAACTGACCCTTGGACATATCGGGAGCCACATGTCTACGCAAACTACTAGAGCGATGTCAGAATGAAGATTCTGCTCTTTCTCAGGATAAAACTGATTATCTTTCGAATGGTGATCTTGCATCCGCTGGGAATCAAATAAAACGCAAATGAATTTCGAAAAGGTTCTGATTGCAGTGCTGTCAATGCCCGAGACCGACTTCTTCTTCGACTTCATCCGCCAACTCTCCAACTGGGCCGCGTCTACGGCTGCCAAGGTGGGTTGATGAATGATCTGTGGATTCTATCCAGATCGCGCAGTCAGTTGGTGGGCACTTCTGCCCATAATCCTGCGAAAGTGCACTTTATTTAGGAATCAGTAAAACTCAGCTCATTTAATTTTCACGCAACGCCCGGGAAAATAGGCAAAGATGCCCCCGTTAATCTAGGCTCTTGCATCCTGCGGGGAGCCACTGCTAGGCCAGCGGTCATACCTGTCCGGGAAGAAAGGCCAAAATGATTGACCGAAATCTCTTAGTACAGATTTTTCAGCATGAAACCATTGCCAAGAATACTCAAATTAGAATTTCTTTTGGTCTGCACATGCTGTTTATGAGGAATTTGCAGGACAAGGACCCGTCCGCCCCTCCCGCGCCCATCTCCTACCAGGTGTTCTTCATGAGGAAGTTGTGGCTGAACGCGCAGCCGGGAGAGGACAGAGTGGCCGATCTCGTGTTCCACTTCCATCAGGTAAGATCTTCATGACTAGAGAGCCTCACCAACCCCTCCCTGCCCCATTAAAGAATGGCAAGGGCCGGAGCTAGAATGAGCTAGGAAAGGACCTGGTGTTCCACTTCCATCCACTTACAAATTCGTGATTATTTTGCCGAAAGGGCTATCCCCTAAAGATTCACATCAGAGATGACTCTCATCAGAACAGTTCTTGAATTCGCTAATTTGAACCTCTAAAGGCACGTCCTTACAATATGCTTCGAAGCGATTCTCGTCAAGGCAACTAAATTCGAATGTCAGGAACTGCCCAAGTACCTGCACGGCTACCACGCCTGCACCAAGGAGGACGCCGTCAAGCTGGGCGCTCTCCTGCTGAGGGCAAGGACGAGGTGAGCCTGGTTCCTGGTTTGGGTCCTCGTTCGGGTCCTGGTAGTCTGGTTCCAGTTTGGTACCATGATCCATTGCAGAGAGGACATGAGCGCACCGCTGGCTCAGCTTAGCCAGTTGCTTCCTGATCTTGTACCGAAAGATCTAGTGAAGAGCTTCTCCAGTAGCGAATGGAAGAAGGTAAGTGGTGATCTTTGATATTTGATCGACCTATAAAACGTTAACTGAAAAAAATTCCAGCAATTAACAAAAGCGTACGAGAAAGTGGCGTCAATGTCGACGGAAGAGGCCAAGATTTCCTTCCTCGACAAAGTGTCCCGATGGCCGACCTACGGATCCGCGTTCTTCATGGTACGGTACATTTATCCACCTGCTGGTTTTTTGTCGAATGGAATATACTCGTGGTTACTGAATGCACTAGGTAACCTTTACGTTTATACTTATCGGAAAACGGTATGAAATCATGGAGCAGAGGCGTCTAACAGGTGGAAAGGTGACGATAATAAAGTGTTCTTTCTTCAGGTAAAGCAGTCGTCCGACCCGGGACTGCCCGAGAAATTGCAGCTGGCCATCAACAGGAATGGATTGTTCCTCTACAATGCCGAAACGAAGAATTTAGTTGTTCAGGTGACAGTTTATGATGTTTTTGCGCATTTTCACATCATATTTCATCATTGGAAAGTGTGCGATTTAAATGGCTCAAATAAGGTAATTTCAGTATCCGCTGAGTGCCATCTCCAACTGGGCTTCGGGCAACACGTATTTCCATGTTTCCGTTGGAAATGTGAACGGAAAGCAGTCGCGATTGCTGCTGGAGACCAGCATGGTGAGTAGAAAAAACGATGATTTGAATCCTCAATAAGCTAATTTTCTTTTATTCCAGAGCTACAAAATGGACGATCTCCTCACGTCGTACCTCTCGCTTCTCATCGGGGCGCAAACGAGAAATCCCCGTCTCGCCCTCGAGAATCAGGAGATTTGACCTACCGTTTCTCCCCAAATCCCCGCCAACTAGAGTTCGAATACGGGTAGTCTCTTCATTTTGCACACTCTCTCGCAGCACTGATCAGTTAGAGAGCCCTTATTTCGAATACTGCCAACCCTTCCCTCCCCCTCTGACGGATCTGATTCCATTGTTGCCAAATACGAGAAGATTCTCCCGATATTTAGATGATATTTCGATCGATTGCTCAACGTTCTTCCATTGTCTTTCATGCCATCGCCAGACTGTCACATATTACACTCGATAAATGATGTTATTACTGCTTCAGCGATAACATACAAAAATTGGAACAAACGAAAAAAAATTGCTCGCCTAAATGTAGTTGAACCCACTGAGAAATGGGAATGTGGCGTGCTTTATCATTAAAGAAGGAGTGATGCGAAACGGCATCGATGCCAGAGGGTATATCCGCGCTCTCTCCATTTTGCACGCTCTCTCGCCCGTTGCCTGGGATCAGGGTAACTTGGCTCGCAGCCAACTCGCTCTAGCTTGATGCAGAAACCAGATATGAACATGGGGTTTTCAGAATTCTGATATGGTTGGAGATACCTACAATACTGCGTTTCCAGTTTAGGCATTCAAACTTTGATATTTCTCCTTCTTTAAAGTTCGGGCAAGTTCGGAGCTATTCTCTAAACCAAAGTAATCCCGCCTTACCGTACCCCAGGCATCCCGATCGATTCGCTCACGGAATTTGCACTATTCCTGATCATTCACCCTAATTATGTGACGGAATAACTGCATTTTGCTATCAGACCAAAAAACCAGCTGACAAGGCTAGAAAAGTCGCACAGAATAAGGTAGACGGGGATTCCCGCAACAGAAACGCGTAGAAACGCGGTCTCCCCCTCTTTCTCCCCCCATTCTGACTCACCTTCCCTCTCTTTCTCTTCCCGCACCGAGCTCACGATAACAGCAAGGGACGGGACGAAACGCGTTAGCAGAGGGAGGGAGAGGGGTTGGGGGTATAAAAGGAGGATGGAGCGCCAGTCCAGACAGGCGGTCTTGGGTTTAACTTCAGTCTTCATTAAACTAGGATGGTTTTAACCACAAAACTCGCTCCATTGCTCGCCTTATCTTTGTTTGATCAGTGCCATTCTCTAGATGGAGCTTCGCAACTTTCGCTACAAACTGCCGACCCTTCCCGAGCCGCGGCGGAGGAAGAGGAAGATCGTCGAGATGTCGCCTGAGGCACCCAGCCCCCGATCGGCGCGGCTCGAGAATCGATTGAAGAGGTTAATTCATTCATTAATTAGTAATTATTAATTACTAATTAATAAATGAATTTTAGAATGGAGGAAACACGTGGTCTTCCTTCGCCAATGCAGAGAAAACGCATGGAGAGGAGAGAAGCGGAGATAAGGAGGAGAAGGGATGCGATTGATGTTGATGTTGAGGTCCGTAAAGTGTTGTGAGATCAAAGATCAAAGATCAAAGATCATCCTTCCAGGACTCTTCGTTCGTCTCGGCACGAACATTCCATCGTCACTTGCTCGCTGCTGTAATGAGACGAGACGAGGAGAAGGTGAAGGGACTGATGGCGGATGGGAGGTGAGAATTAAAAAAAAAAGAAATAAAGAAAAGATTACATTAAAAGACGATGTAAAATACGATAAAACGGGTGAAAGCTGGAGATTCCAAGCAGATGAAAAGTCAAAAATCAAGGCGGATATTTTCAGAATGTCTGTTGATGCTGCTACTACGCAATACTCCCACGTCGACGATCGCACTCCGATCGTTGAAGCGTTCGCCTCTGGTGAGTTTAATCATCTTCTGTAGACACTAAAGCGACACTTGTTGCACTAAGGTAGGGGAATTCAGGGGGCTTTGACTGTTTGAGAGGGGTAAAAATTCTCGCAAAATTCTATAATGAACATTGCTTGCCTTCAGAAAACCCCTCGCTCATCATGGCTCTTCTTGTCGCGCGAGCTGAAAAGAAAATAAATGGAGTCGATGAGGACTTGATCGAGCCACTCTACTGCAATGCCGTCAGTTTTTTTCTTATTTTTCAAATTTCTCACTGTTAATTTTGTAGAACTACGGCTCATTCTTCCTTCCGACTGTGCCGTCAGATGACTCGCTTGCTTTGAGAAAGTACGCAGCGCCGGAGAAGTTACAGGAGGTGAGAAATTATTTTCGAAAATGATTAATTAATTAGATTAAATTTATTTTATTAATCAAAAATTCAGCCCCTACTCACGCAACTCGTCCGCCGCAACGTGCCCTTCAGCATCATCGAAAAGTTCCGACCGGTTTCGCTGTACTGTGAGTGCATTCTGAATGTAGGAATGAGTTGGAAAAACAGACGTTATTATCACGATTTCGCGCATTTTTGCAGTCAGGGAATCCAAAACGTAGACGAAATACAACTTTCAGTGGACAAGGAAGAACTGGAACTGAAAGATGGAGTGAACGAAATCGTGAAGAAGGCACACACACTCATCGGAAGCGACGGTAATAAATTGAGGAGTAGGTGAAAAAAGTCAATCCTCGATTCAGGAGAATTCTACACCTCCGATGACTACGGTAGCGCTGCCGTGGAGGCTCTCAGATACGGTCATTGCATTCTGGCTTTGAATCTTGCCAGGAAAAACAGGGTGTTCACCGACCTTACTGAGGAGGTTCTCGCGTGAGTTGTCTACTGAAATCTTCGATTTATCGCCTACCGTACCCCTACAGTAACTCCTGATTACGGTAATATTCCGGTAAATTCTACGATTTTTCAGAGACTCAACCCACTCGGTCGGCCCCTTCCACAGCAACGGGTTCATGTACAAGAGGAGCAACACTACGCCGGTAACAGTTTCTAACAGTACCCTGATTACCGTAACCCTGCAGTACCCCTAATTACCGTAATCTTACAGTACTTCCTGCCCATCCACGCCGCAGCGGCGAGAGGTCGATCGGACGTGCTCGAGTGGTTCTACTCACAGTACGCCAACGCCCTCAACATCAAGGACGAGCATCACTGGTGAGACTCTCTTCATTCTGCACGCTCTCTCGCTTCTCTGATCGGTTAGAGAGCACGCGAAATGAAGAGACGATTTCTCCATTTTCAGTTGTAAATGCGCATTAGATGCAAATTTTGGGCATTTTCGTCCTTGAAAGTTGATAATATGGCGAAAAATTCCATTCAGGACCCCACTACACTACGCCGCAGCCTCCGAAGATCCTCGAGCGCTGAAGTGGATCCTGGCTAAAGGTAATTTTCGCTTTTCGATGATTGACTGACTCGAAATATGAACCTCATTTGCAGGCGGGCAGCTCACATTCCGCAACAAGCAGGGACAGACGGCCCTCCACGTAGCTGTGAGGGCGGGACGAGTGGAGAATGTCAAGGTATCTTCCTCAAACTTGTTGTTGTTTTTGGTGAAAACAAAAACAAAAACAAAAACAACCTCTCAGATCATAACATCCTCTCTGGAAGCGCTCGATCGACTCTGCCTCAACAGCGACCATCTCTCGCTGGAGCATCGCAGCAGTATTAATTGGAAGGACGGCGAGGGAGAGAGCGCACTCCATCTTGCGGCGAGGAGCGGAAAGTGGGTCTTTTCATCGTTAATTATTCTCTTTTGCGCCTTGAATAGCGGGTTTTGATATTCTCTTGTATGTATGTTATAATTGGAAAAACAAAGAAGAAAGAGATGTTTCAGTCTGGAAATAGTGGAAGCGCTCTGCCGCCATCCCTACATTGATCTCGCCAGCAGGAATAAGGAGGGACTCACGGCGTTTATGGTGAGTGAACTCTGCAATTAAGAAAAAACAATAAATTACATAGCATTTTAAAGCGTTTTCTAATAGAAAATGTCTATTTTTTATTTTATTATCTTTTCTCTTCAGATCGCTGCATCCCGCGGTCACCTGTCTTGCGTGAAGTATCTGAGCAAAACCTGCGCCGAGCAAGTCGACGAACTTGAGAGGTATAATTAGACTTAAAGAAGGAGGGATGCGAAACGGCAACTATGCCAGAGAGTATATCCGCGCTCTCTTCATTTCGCGCGTTCTCTCGCCCGTTGCCTGAGATCAGGGTGATTTGGCACGCAGCCAACTCGCCATAACTCAGTTCAGAGATGAGATATCAACATGAGAGCTTCACGACTTTTGTTCGGGTTATCAATAGTATCAACACTGGGTTGTTAGATTAGGTTCCAAACAATTCATATTTCTCCTTCTTTAAGTAATTTCTTATTTGTTAAAATTAATAAAGAACTACTTCAGAAACGCCCTGACACATGCTGCAATCAATGGCCAGACGAATATTGTTGCTTTCCTGTTGAAATCGACGACGATCAGTCATGAATCGGTGAGTTTTTGTCGATTCAACACTTTTCTGTCATATTTTCTGACAATATTTCGTACATTTCCAGGTGGACATCTGTCACAATTCTGCGCTTCACTACGCATGCGCCTACGGATGGCTGGCTATTGTGCAACTGCTAGTGCAGGTATTTATTTTATTTTTATTATTTATTTTATTTATCATATTCAGATCGACCCAACTCTGCTCGCACATGAAAACCGCAAGGGATTGACGCCGGCTGTCTGCACCTTCAGAAATGGTGAGTAGCGAGGGTCGAATTTCTCTTTATAATTTAGAACGATTCGGGTCATTTCGGCATCATTCTCTGGCTTGTCGCCAGTGGCCTCGGGGAGTATGTGAAGGAGGACCCCTGCAGCAAGGAGCAAGTGACGGTAAGCATATTTTGGCATTTAAAAAAAAATACATTTGTTTATAATTTAAATAATAATAAATTAATAATTTTATTTATAGGAAGTGGTCGGAGATTGGATGGCAGCTCACTATGATGTCTAAATCGATCAGAATTCGAGAGATTCTTAATGAAATCGAACTTTGAATTGTACATATTGATAAATGGATAACTTATGTTTGATTTGTCTTTTTATGCACAGTTTTCCAGTAGACAATGATTTGTTTTATCTGTGTAGACAAAGATTGTCGATTGATAAAAAAGTCGATTGACTCGTCTCTTCTTTTCATTCAGCATTTTTCCAGCTAATGATCAGATCGAACAGATTCGACAGCATTCATGTCGCTGAATGAATAATTAATTCGAAAAAAATTAAATCAGTATATGATAATTTACCCTTTACGATCCGTAACTCCCTTCATGCTTCCATAGGCTTCAGTATTGCTGTTATCTGCTCGTCTTTTCTTCAACCATCGAATAACCTCAAGAAAACGAAGTTGGAGGAAATAATCTTCATCACTTACGAAGATAACGGCAACAACGACTACAACGAGGAGAAGTATTCCTCCGATGGAAAACACAATAACTTCCGAAGAAATTTGCGCCTTAAATGTGTGTATTTTTAATAATGAAAGGCATTTGGGCAATCGATCCGAGATGGAATACATACTTCAGCCTTGGCGTCTGGCGCTGCAAAATAGCATTGGTTACGTTTGATCTCTGCACTCTGACCATCCGTTGGTGATGTCGAACCAAGAGAGTGCTCGGTACCAAGAGAGTGCTCGGTCGGCCCCACGGTAGTTGTGGTAGTCGTTAGGGCTGGTATTTGCTTATTTCGAGACGTTCTTGATCATAATAATACCTGGTCTGCACTGAAACTGCATTGGCGTGGCGATATCATCCGATATCTGGCTTCGTCCGTCGTTCCATCCGTCGTTTAGCGAGCATACGGCTCTGTCCCCGTAAACTCGTGTATCGCCGTTGCTGAATAAAATGACAATTAGCAGTGTCTGTTCAGAGTAGAGAACAATCTGATAATCATCCAGACTTACAATAGATGATTTTGATCGGGGCATTTGACTACGAAATGCTCTTCCTGGTGCCAGTAAGTGTCAAGCTCTGCTCCAGTTGCCGTGCAATCTATACATACATCATTATTTAGCTTATTACGAAAAAAGGTCACATTTCACGCAGGCGACATTCAATCGGGAATCGGCTTCAGCAATGTATTCGATAGTTTCTTCTTTCCCTAGAGCCACGCCTCTCCATCCCTTGTCCTCCATGCATTCAAAGCGATCATACAGTTTCGAGTTTAACCTAAAAAAATGAGTAAATTTCTGAGCTAGAATTCTAAATTCCTCACTGGATCGCTTGATGAGTGCCACATTTCAATATTTTTACTGTCCCCCTAGTGAAGTGGATCTGAAAAAAAAGACAATTACGTTTTTAGAAACACTTGAAAACGTCACCCCTTTGACTTGAGGCTCAAAACACGACGGAGGATCTGTAAAGTGATTTTATTTGAAATAAAAACAAGAATCTCACATTTTTCGCAGGTTAGATGGATTGGATCAGAAGATTTCGCGATATTATATTCGTTTGTCCAATTATTCGCCCTCCATCCACTCTCTTCATCACAAGATAGTTTCGAATGCCACTTTGAGTTGAACCTAGATGAAAATTGGATTGTAGGTCATCGTATCTTGATGTGACTCACAATATTCCATAGCCTGGTTCACTGCAACTTGCTTCCACAGATTGCTCATTTTCATTATTTTTCTTTATTTCCGCCTTTCCCGTTGATGCACAATCTGCGGAATTTTATAATTAATTTGAAATTATTTTTCACCAACACTTGACACAGGACGCTTCAAGCGGCACAAGTGAATCTGCAATCTTTCCGTTTCCGTCTTTCCATCCATTGAATTTTTCGCATTTGAGTGAATTGTATTGTTTTGAGCCGACCCTTGAATGAGAACTTAGAAATGAGCTGAATGCTGCAAGCTACTAACATTATCTTTGCAATAGAGGAACCACTGTCCGCACAAGTCAATTTCATTGAATACGTGTCGAAATTAAACTAGAATGGAGTTCACGCTGCCAAATAAAAAGTGTGAAAAATAAACAAACCCCTTCAGTGTTCCGCAGTGCACATGCTGAAAAAACAAAAATAATTCTACTTCATAGAACGATAAATTCATATGGATGAAAAATGTATTCTTAGTTACAGTTTAAAAAAAATATTTTACTGGATTTCTCTAACAAGCGCACCTTTTCTGCATTCGAAATGAAACGGAGTTTTCTTATCAGATGTGATTCTGAATCTTGAAAACCATCCTTCCGTTGTGCACCTAGCCTTGTTTTCACGCTCATGTTTACCTCCGTGCCTGAAAATAATTTTTGAACAATGTTTCTCGTTTTCCTAGAGTACGAATTTCAGACTTTTAACTGAAGACAATGCAATCGAGCATTGTCTTCAGTTAAAAAATGGTTTGGAATGGTTATTATTCGTGATAGTTCACAAACTTACATAAATACATCTTCTGAATCAGCACAATAAACAAAGATGGTTCCACCGTCTCTGATGACTTTGATTCCGGCTCCCGTTGAAGTGCAATCTGCGAAAATAATTGTGAATCTAATTACTGCATACGTCATCAGTATTGAAAAGCTACATACATTCCACGCAGGCAACAGAAAGCCTTGGAGATGCCTGAGCGACCCATTTGCTAAATCGTTCCGTCAAAACCTCCCGCCAAATGTTTGATTGTGTAAACCAGTCATTTTCAAGACAATGTAGGGACGTGTACCAGTTCGATTCAAACCTTAAAAAGCAATTTTGCTCAAATACACCAACAAAAAACTCACTCAAGAATCCGAAGTGAATTCTCTCCGTGTAGGCAAGAAAGCGTCTTGCGAGCAGTGTCAAAGTGAGTCTGAACGACTTTTAAACATTTTATTTTATGGGAATGAACTATAAAACGAACCCCATCGACTTCCGTATAAGTGCATGGGGTTGGGGCTGAATGTAGACAAAATTAGTTTAAAATATCAGTAGCAAAATCCACAGAACCTTTTATGCACTCAAAATGAAGAGGCTTAAAAAAGTCTGTATTGAGCAATTTGAATCTTCTTGGCTCAAGCCAGTCTTCCCAAGGAGAGCAAAATGCATAGTTAGCGGCAGCTTGTTTATCACCAACACTAAAAATAGTATTTATTATTATGACTGAACAAATAAAATCGATGTAAATATCCGAAGACTCACAATAGATCGAAGGATTTATCCTCGCATCTTGTAGTTCTCTTAATTACATTTCGACCTTCATATGCTTCTTCATTACTTGTGCGTATGTCAACTCCTACTCCGCCAGTTGCAGTACAATCTTCAGACAATTAGGTTAGACTTCCATTTTTCTTCCTTTCATAATCTACGAATCCTATGTGATAACGTTTTGTTTTCAATTCCCATTCGTGTGGTACACCATTCAACAATTCCTAACGAATTTCCTAATGAAACTCACACTCCAGACACGTGAAATTCAACTTGGCGTTAGCTTCTGCGAGCTTAACTGCCGCGAGTTCTATCCTGTTCCCCTTCGAATCAACCCCTTCCCGTAGTCCCATCCAACCGGCGGGACTGCAGGTTATCTCGTAGTATGGTTCCGGGCTGGGCGAGACTCTGCAAGTGAACCTCGTGCACGATCAGTTGCATTTCTGAGTTACTTGAATGCTTTGTCGCTCGTACAACGCACGCTGCTCACAATGGGCGGCAACTCGTCGTTATTCTGAAATGATATTCATTTTCTCTGCTAGTGGCACGATAAACGTACAATATTTCCGAGGAGAAGCCCTCTATCACATGGGGTCAGATCAGCTGTGTAGTTGGATCATTGCAATATATTTAGATACCATTACCTCTTACAGCCAGAAGAGCGCTGAACAGCAGTAGTACAGTATACATCGAGATTGCCCGCATCCTGAGACAAATAATTAGAGGGAACGGAATCGTGAACCAACAAATCGACAAGTGTTTTATATTGGACGTGAAATCTTAGATACGTAAGCATGTTAGATAGTCGAATAGACTAGATACTCAGGAATGGATGTGGTAACAGTGAGGAACCAGGAGAATCAGAAGGGCTGGGGACGATAAATACCTCTGGTTCGACGGAGGAAAGCGGAGTTGACCACTCAGGAAGAACGAAGAGGACGGGAATGGAGAGAAGAGGTGAGACGAAGAGCAATTATAGGGCGAAATTAGAAAAAGATAAATTTAAATCATTGCCGATTGATTCAATTAGAGAAATAAATGAGTGCTCCCCATCTCTTATTATTATAATTCGTTGATTTTTTTGCCACTTCCGTGTAGAGTCTCCATTGATTTCATACTCAACACTTTATTGAAATGCACACAGGAGAGAGGGGATATATGCGAGCAGGTTGCGGCCTGCTGTTGATCACTCGTACTGGGGGAGAGGGAGACATGTAATCGGGATGGGAAAACATCGAGAAATGCGCAGATTGGATCGATGGCTAAAGCAAAGGGTTCATGGAACGAGAAGGCATCCACTGGGTTAAGAGTAGAGTTATATGAATGAAGAATCCGTCTCTGCATGCCTTGAAACAGTAATAAAACGGATTCTTCGCTCTGACAACTCTTACTGAGACATAGGGGCTAGAACATAAGGGCATCGTAAATCGCTAGGTTGACTAGACTACTATGGGGACGATTCATCGCAGTTGGGAGGGTCGAACCCTGTCTTCCAGGGTGTCCAATCGGACCCTGAGAAGGACACGAATGACGTGCGAGAGGTAGACCATGGAGAGAGCGAACAGGAACACCAGGGCGAATTGCATGTTCGTGTCCGCACCGAAGAGCTGCAAAGGAGGTTATCTTTATTGGCTAAAATTCTTGTTCTTATTTCCCCAAAATGAAAGAAGAGCATCGTTGAGCGCATAAATCTACATTATTTGTGTAAAAAAGGTTTTTAAAAAAAAATTTATTCGCTGTTTGTAACACGGGTTATTGTAGATAATTGCAAATATTTTGGAGCAATTTTTTGGTTTATTTTGTTCTTCCATTCTCGGTCCACACTTCATTCCAAACAATAAATATTTTCCCCGTTCGCCTTTAGGCCTTTCACTCACAAAAAGGTAATAATAACAGTGGTATTTTCGCTCTCGGGCCTCCCCTTCTCATAGTTATGGGGCTATTACTATCCCCCCTTCCTGTTGTGGATGCGTCATTCAATAATCCGTCCGATCACAATCACAACAAACGTGTATAGATGTTTGCCTCTCTCTATTTCAATGCTTTCTCACCCTGTCTGACTGATGAGACAGCGTGTGAATCGGAGAGAGACAGGCACATCAAAGGCGGGGGATGCGTCACCGCTTGCTTTTTGGGGAATTGGGCGAGGAAAACTATTTGCCGGTTGCGGCTCTAACTTCCAGTTCCCGCTTTTGAGAGTAAAAAATGAGAAAAACTCACGATAATCATGAAGAAAGCGAAGAGTCCGGTGAAGGTACCGCCCAGAAAGCACTGAAATGAAAAGAATTAGTTTCGAGGGTTCACCCTTTGTATTTCACTCTCGATCGAGCCATTTAGACAGCAAAGGGTCGATTGAAAGTTGAATGGAGAAGGAGAACAGTTTTCTCGATTGAGTTCTGCATACTGAACACTCTTCGCCCGTTTATTGTCGCCTCTCGGCGAAATGGGAATAGCAAATTAGCTTTTAGCTAGATGAAGCTCACACTCGCGGTGTCACAATTTGACTCTCAACACGCCCGTTGAAGGTGATTTTTGTGAGTCTAACAATTTTTGATACTCGTTAGCTTCTGAAAATATTCATTGTCATACATTTTTTGTCCCCACGTCCTAAAAACAGTAAAATCGGGTTGAAAAACTCACCAGAAAGACGATGAGTGGTATTGAAGTGTTCGCCCGCCTCCTCATCAGTCCGAGCAGTGCCATGGCGAGAAATGGAGCGGGAATGAGGGCGAGAATGGCCCCGACGAGACCCACGTAGAAGAGGATGTCGCGGTTCTGCAATGTTTATCATACATTTTTGATATTTGTGATGCAACTTGTTTTTTTATTGAAAAAAAGTCGTAGAAGATAGATAATCTGAAGCATTAAAATGTTTATTGTCGTTAAAAAATGTCCATGGTCATCGAGAATCCTATTGATCCTACTGGGATAGCTCAGTGTACATATAAGTGAACGGTTCTGGAGTACTCTAACGATTTATAAATCTCGATTTGCTCCATCATTATGCATCTTTTATCTAAACCTTTGAAGAAGAAACGTCTACTATCGCGTATCGTTACACTGGCATTGAATAGAATGTTTATGATCTGCACGGGCGATTATCGGAGTATTGCAAGAACATCAACAACAAAGGATTTCAGGGTACTTTTATTTTATCGACTCAGAATGTTTCATTGTGAGAACAGACAATAATGTATAAATGCATTGCACTTTGGCTAGTCGATTGCTAACGAAAGGCTACCATTTTTCGCATTTAAAACTGTTCAAACGAACCATTGTTCCACCGCTCAAAGCTCCCTCTTCGTGCTACACATTTGATCGGCTTTCGGTTTTTCCGCCACCCATATATTGTTCACATGTGGACCTGTTTTTGCTTGCGGGCAAGACCAATTGTCAACAAAGCTAATCGTTCCCAGTTGTTTGTCTAGCAGCTATTTGGTGGTCGTTCAAGCGAGGTCAACCCGCTCTGCATGATCTATACTAGGGCTGTTAAAATGAAGAATCCGTCTCTTCATTTCCCGTGATCTCTCGTCGCTCTGAACGGTGAGAGACTACGTGGAATGAAGAGACGGATTCTTAATTTTGACAACCCTAATCTATACTCATATTTAGTCATAGACGGCGAGAGAGTGCGTGGAATCGAGAGGGTCAGACAACTTTTGAGGACAGTTAAGGCAAAAACTAACAGCGATCGCGGTGATTGTGAAGATGAGCAGTGAGATGAACGTGGCAGCTGACATGATGACGAGATGCACGTAGGCTATCAACTGAAATTGACTTTTTAAAATCACTTTTCCGTGGAAAATCGATTCGTAGTGCTCTAATACAAAAATGCTTGGAAATTGCTCATCGAGTTCTCGAGATTTCGAAGGAAAATATTTCGAAACTCACTTTCGGATCCCTCGCACCGCACAGAAACGGCGACAGGAAGCAACTCCTTTCCACCCTCCGCTCTAATTCGAATTCCTCCTTTCCCTTCAAGATCGTGCATTAGTTAGACACGATTCCGTGCCAAAACAACAATGTTTTGATTTGTTTTGATTTTTTTAAAATAGCAAATTAATACCTTGAGAGGGTATCCTTCCTCCAACGAAGTCATCAACCCGCCCGCTTTGTTTGCCATTGACTTCTCTTCTCAGATGAGTTGTGAGAAGGTGAGAGGTGACACTCTCCCAATCTCTCTAACGTCTGAAGCGGAAGGATTAGCCGCACCTTATTTTCGAAATACACAGCGATTGGTCACACAGGAAATAGGAAGGGGCAGGATAAAATAAAGTTCTCAGAAATCGATGCGGCAAAGTGGTTCTCAGAGACTAAGAGATGCTCAAACAAGAGGGAGAGTAAATGATCTCTTCAATCTGTGAGCTCGTCGATCTGTGCGCTCTCTAACCGGTCAGACAGAGCGAGAGAGCACGCGAAATGGAGAGACCATCGGAGATCTTATCTGGATCGACTGAACAGTGATACGGCGACACGTAAAGTGGGGGATCAGAGAGGGGCGCGAGGGATTGGAGGGACAGAGAAAGAGGGACTCTCTCGGGAATGCACGCTCTCTCGACGGTTAGAGAATGCGAGGGAACGAAGGGAATGGAGTTTGCAGAGAAAGAGGTTCAGTACAGCTGTCACCCGAGCAATTGGCAGACATTTTAGCGGGAGTTGAGAGGGTTTTTGATTAATGAGATGGAAGATTCACTATGGGAAGCGAGAATGCTTCGATTCAGATAGAGTTCGAAATAGGGATAATCGTCTCTTAATTTTGCACACTCTCTCGCCTCTCTGACCGGTGAGAGAGTGTGTCAAATCAAGAGACGATTACCCGAATTTCGAACTCTAGATTCAAAGAGTACGCGCGAAAAGCGAGAAGGCGGAGGTGTGTTCCTTTGTCCGCACAGAACAGATTACCACCCGCAGTGAGCTATCCCGTTTCACTGGTCAAATAGAGGAAAAAGACGAGAAACCAGCCAATTCAGGCAAATTCGACGGAATAAAACACGCGAAATTTCATTGTCGTAATAGGAAAGGGAGGGGGCAATAACAGCCGAATGGGGGAAGAGAAGGGAACTTGGGGGAGAGTCTGAGAGAGGGAGGGAAAGAGAGGAAAAGGAAGAGCAACAGTGCGAGCGCGTTCCTAGTGATTGGAAGAGGGGGGTGGAGGAGAGGGGACTGTTGCCCCCCCCTTTTGGAGCATCGCTGTCTCTATTAGTTTTATGCGTTCTCTCGCTGGTGGTACAGAGACGGAGCAAGAGAGACGAACGATTAGAGGCTGACCTGTGGCATTGCTAAAGAGAGGAGAGGGACAGTGATAGAGGGATGGTAGAGAGGGAGTGAAAAAGAAGTGAAAGAGGTCATCGTGAGTAATCGCTAGAGAGAATGGTCAAATCCTCTTGTGGGAAGAGAGGAGAAGGATCCTCAGAATTCTTCTCTACTTCTTTTGGTATGAATGAGGAAAAGAAAGGGCAGAATATTTCATTAGATGTAAGTGTCGAAGAGGGAAAAGGAATCTACGATTTTATTTTATTTTTTTGATATGGAAAATTGCGATCGTGCCACCTCTTGGACATACGATATCTCAGGAGTAATACAATGAAAAATGAAGTGAGTCACCGGCAGTTTTCTCAGTATTTTACCAATACTTGAGATCTCATCTCGTGAACGTAGCTCAGGAAATGAACAAGGAGCAGTGAAATAGTGAGTCATCGATGGTTTCATTTTTACGAAACTCTGGAAGAACAAAGAATAACTCAAACATCGTGGTAATGAGTCAGCATCGGCATGATTTTGCGCCAACTTTTTACACAGTCGAGCAAAAGTACATATGATCATGGCATTCTACCACGACAGAATGGGTTCATTTTTTGTGCGCCACCTTTACACAGTTTAACAATAGTATCATCAGCGGACCAAGCTGGTGATGGTGCCAGAAAGACTCTGGAATCTCTTTTCTTCTGTTTTAGCATCTCTTTTCTGATAGGATGTTGTAAATATCAATATTTATTCAGCAGCATACTCTGACGACAGGAGGTGGTTCAGAAATAAGGAAAGACGGCGCAACGCCGCTCTTCTCATCCTCCATATCGATCATTGCTCTCAAAAGAATCCGTGAGGATTGGAAGGAGAGAATAATGAGGAGGAGGAGGTTGCCGATGACTGTGATGCTCTCGAGAATCAGCTGCAATTTATTTATTTTTATTTATCCTGACATCAAGGCAATGGGCCTGCACTGCAATGTTGTGAGCAAATCAGTGATTTTTCCCATTATCTCTCGTTTTGTACGGCATTGC
>LS533253.1:684333-703846 GCA_900490775.1 Pristionchus maxplancki
CCGTTTGTGAATATCTCATCTCTAACTAAAGCCATGCCACGAAAACCACGCGCGCAAGGCACACCGGGTGAGAGGGAGAAAGCGAGAGGAGAGGGAAAGGGGGCGGAGCCTCTCTCGCGTGTGTCTCTCTCGCTCCCCCCGCCCTCTCGCTCCCCTCCCCCCGCGCTTCTTTGCGCGTGGAGCACAAGCCGGGGAGTGATGATAAAAATCTGAAAAAATGTCTAAAACTCCTAGAAAAATCGAATTAGTCGGATTTTCAGGTTGCGAACCTTGTGCTCTCTCTGGAAATTGGATTTTCGCGGGTTTCGCAACCTAAACCATCAATTTTGACCTACTCAAATATGTCTGGCACATTTCGCAACCTCCTCAATCGATAGGGGGCCGGAATAGCTATCCAACGCGCTTTTGGACGAGTGATTTCGTTTTGAATGAGCTTTGTGCTCCCTCCGTCTCGCTTTTTGGCGAAATCATGTCAACACAAAGTGGGCGGAGCTTGCGGCCCCTATGCATGAGCCCTCATTTTGTCACTTTTTTATTGTTTTTTCTTAAGAAATTAAATCAAATGAAAATATCTTACCATAGTTCCCGATCGATATTGCATGATGTAGGCTGCCCTGTAGATAAAACGATAGAGAAGCAGCGGGTGGAACAGGAGGGAGATTATCTGGAGAGATTTTTTCGATTTTTTTCGAAATTTTGAGTGAAAATAAGCATTTTAGTTCGGGAATCAGTGAAACCCATTTCATGTTCGCCCAAACTTCCGGTAAAATAAACCCACCAAAATGGACAGGAATGGAAGGACCAGCAGTGATTGGCGGATGTGAAGACCGACGAAAGCGATGAGAATAAAGATGACGAAGGCAACGACGATCATGACGACAGCGCCTTCTCCGAGGAAGCGAATGATGTCGCGAACCTGTGAATGAATACGGCACGTAGTATAGAATCAGAATCATTTGTCAGAATCATGGGGTATGGGTCCCATGCGGATCTCTTCTGGCTTTTGGCACGTAATATAATAATAATAATAATAATACATAGAATAACGGCGCAACTTTACCCTAATATTATTAGTATAATGCGGGAATGGAATTTAATTTGATCTTACGAATAGCACTCCGATGCTCTTGTTTCGTGTCCAGAAATGATCCGCAAGAAAGAATATGATTGTGTCGAGGAGATAAATGAAGAAGTGGAGGAATATTACGAGTCGGGCGCACCACTGAATGCGTATTTTTATCGACTGTTGACAGATTTGGTGTGGGTAGAAGCTAGATAACCCAAAAATCACAGGAATCTCACCATAGACGTCCTTCCGAACATATACGGCGAGAGGAACCGCGATGGTCCTGGTTTCCTCTTCATAGGAATCGCGAATTCCTCCTCGACCACTCTCACTACGTCGTCGAAACTCATCGGTTCTGGGAGAAATGTAATGAAAAACGAGTGAAGAGAAGGGTGGAAAAAGGCTCGTGAGGGCTATGAAAAAAAGTTGGATGAAGAGACGGAGAACGCAGTCTTTCTTTATGCTAAGCGTGAAGTGGGAGGTCGGAAGGGAAGAGATGGGGATATTTTCGGGTAACTTATTTATCTTCGAGTTGTCGCGTGACGTGAAATCGTGTGGATTTGTCATCCCGAATGGTTTTATTCATCACCTCAAATAGTGTTTTTGAAAACTGTCCGCTTTATTATTCATCACTCATGGTAAATCGTTAATTATTTATCATTTAGTGGAACGCATATTATGTCGGATGGTTTGTCAGATGCTGTGGTAAATACAATGGAATAGTAGAAAAATGCATCAAAGACGGAGAGATCAACCGTGTTGCATGGTTGGAATTTGGTTCAGCTCACATAATATTCAAATATCTCTATCACGTATCTACCGTGCTCTTAGTTATGCTTGTTCTCTATACATATAGGGGTCTCATGAAGGGCATTTTCGAAATTACAACTATCCATGGCCGGTGCTCTTCTTATGGTGCGTTAGCTCGTTGCACATACTAAACTTCGCATCGCATCCGGGACAGGGATAGGGCAGCATCCCGTGGTCCACTCGTTTATGACTCTTGAGGAGGGAGGCATTCACGAAGGCCTCTGTGCACACGGGACACTGGTAAGGACGCTCGCCTGAATTTGATTGATTGCTTATTAACTTAATTAGCTTAATTAGTTAATTAGTAAATTATCCAGGGCTACGTTGGCTTCCTGCTGTGCATTAGCTTGCTGTTAGACTATTCAGACATTTAAAAAGACTTTCTTAAGATCGCGAGGACGGAAAAAGCTCTCACCAGTGTGCTTGAACATGTGATCCCTGAGTCCACTGGGGAATCGGAACTTGGCCGGGCATAGCTGGCAGTGGTGCTTGTGCGTCTCTTGAGATGTCTCGCTCGTAATCGATCCGCCAGGTTGAGACAGGGGGTGTGCATGTACAATTGGTTGAATGTGAGGAGGCGCACCTGAACGAGGACTGTCAGTTTTGTTCTTTAAAAAGGGCTCAGACTTTCTTGCATCGCTGATTTGACTGACTAATAACACAAATGGAGAGCTCACCGAGCGGTTGAGTCATAGGCATCGGCCGTGTTTGAGGAGGCAGTGGAATCATAGGCAGTCCTGCGGGTAAACCCACGGAAGTCATGGGAGCTGCTTTGACTGGAGTTTGGACTAGATCCCGCAGCACCGCAGAGGCAACCGCTGCTTTGGATGTTCCTGCGGCATCAGACCGGGGCGGTTCTGAAAAGGAATGGCTTCTCTATACGAATAGAGTCTGCATTCAGGTAGCGAAGAGAAATGATGAGCACTTCGTTATCGTGGTGGCTCATGATGTTCTAGCACTAATCTCGCAGATGCTTACACCGCTTTGAGCGAAACGACAGGATATAAAAGACTGGTAGGACGCATAAATAGAGTTTTACCAGACCCACCTCTGTGGCATGTCGCGAGGTGGTTCATTAAACTGGCGACGCTGCCGAACATCCTGCTGCAGACGTCGCACTTCTGCAGCAGCTCGACGACCTCGTCCTCGTCCTTTTCGTCGACGACGGCGTTGACGACGTTGACGTCGTTGGCGCCATCGTGCTGCACCGGCTGCAGACGCTGTCTCTTGCGGGACGGCTGCAAAGGTCATCTGGATTAGGTGGTATGTAGGTATACTATCGTCAGAATTGCAACCGATGATTTGATGTGCGAGGGATCAGGCGTTGCGTAAAAGGAGATAAATTCAATTGTGATCACATAACGATAGTCACTGGCGTTGCTGGGTTCTTGAAAAATCTTCATTGTACTTATTTTGGAAAATCAACTCACGTGACTGCTCGCTCGCTGCTCCTCATCGCTCGGTCCTGCTCGTTCCCTCGCCAATCGATCCCTCTCCCTCCTTTCTCTTTCCATCTGATCCTCGTGTATGCTCGGAAGCCGACCTGCATCGGGTGAGAGTCCATTCTGAAATATCACACATAACTTAGTCCACAGACAGGAAATCTAACCTATGAATCCAAAATGGGTACTTTATCAATAAATGGTTCGGAAATGATTGCCGATCCTACTTAAAAAGTGGCACTATTCAAGTGAATCCATATTGAATAATTCACCGGTTCTTCCTTAGGGAGCAGATACTCGTTGTCGGCTGAATACAGGGCAGCGTCGGCTGGGTCCTTCAATGGGTATATTTCATCTGCTCGGAGTTAACAACTGATGATATATCAGGATTGAATACCTCCTTTGAAACATCTAGATAGCTTATAGATCGCTTTCACAGGCCGTTGAAGAAAGTTTGAGCTTTCGTTGATTTCGGCCCAATGAATATTCCAAATCTAACCTCCATCTTCATGCTCTCCACGAGTCCATTCTTCTTGGCCAGATCTTCGACGAGTGTGCCGAGAGAGGCAGCCATCGCGTAGACCAGCTCACGAAGGGGCGTCGTCCTCAAGGAATGGTCAATTTATGCGATTTTATATGGTCAATGAAATACGTTGGAGAAATAAACTGATATTCAGAGCTACAGTTACGCTCAGGCTCTACATGAGACGTGGAGGTTGATCACGGTTGAATGTTCCATAATCTTTGTTTTGGGACTTCGATGCACTAAAAAACGTACTCGTTCTTATCTCTACTGACGGCGAAGGCGCGATCCTGCGCCAGCATTCCGACCAAGTCGCCCACGCTCTGCAAGGAGTGTACTGTTACTGAGTTGTTGTTTGTCACTAGTCGTTTTCATCTTCATTTGCTAACGAGAAGCTAAAATGTCGCAAAATGTGACACTCTTAATTTTACGAGTAAAGGGCTAGTGGGATGGAGCCCCATGGAAGCGGATTCCGGGCCTACTGCTCAGAAAGTTGTCATGGAAACACAACTCTTGTCATAATGTTGGCATCCTTGAGTTGAGCCGGTAAAGGTTTCTGCCAAATATCAATAAACTCACCTCCGCGCCCACTCCATCCCTGCCCACGGCGCCGATCAGGTCGAAGTACCGGGCGATCACATGCCCGATGCGGTCGGTGCTGGCGTGCGCCGATGCCTGCAACCACCACTTAAGGTAAATGAACGTACTGCGTAGGGAGATCGCAAAAAAGATAAAGCCCGTTATCCGGAAGCTCACCTTGGCTCGCCAGCTCTCGAGCTCGTTCATGCCGAGCCTGCTGCTAGTCGCCAGCTGCGAAATACGATATTTGGCTTGGTACAGGTGATTGCGAGAAGAAAATGAGCAAAAAAAAACGATGCAAATTCACTACTAGCGACTTTGGGCAGGGCGGAAGTATACGAAAGAGTATAGTCTGCTGCAAGAAAGCCTAGTCAAATGAATATAAAATTCAGTATAATTAGGGGATGGGAGGGATAAACCGCTTAGGGCCAGCCGGCCATGAAAACGGACGCGACGCACGGGGTTATAGCGTCGCGTGCTAGTTGTTAGGCAGAGCGCATGATGTTTGATGTGTCATATGCATGATTATTGCAATCGAGAACCCTAGAACTTGGTTCTGCTCTTATTTTTGATAATTGCCTATCTATTTCGATTTCTAGGAGAGAGTGAGGCCAAATTGTCAGATTCTTGTCTCCAGATTAACGAATTATTCTATTATTTTCCTTCCATGTCACAGTTGTTGTAATGGTTGCCACGAGGTCAAAGTGAGATGCTTTTTAAATTAGATTTATCTTTATTCTTATTAAAATTTAATATGATAGACAATTAATAAAAATCGGTTAAATTATTTAGAAATAACAGAGAAATGCTCTAGTGGTCCTGCTTCTTTCTGTGATCAAGCAACTGCGCGTACTTAGCGTACTTCGAACCGCATTTGGAGCACTCGTAAGGTTTCTCTCCATGTACCTCTCGCTGATGCCTTTTCAGTATAGATGAATCACTGTAATCTGTCGGGCACAGACCACATTTGAAGGGGCGTTCCCCTAAAAATATAATTGGTTCAAATTAAAGCACATTCGAAAGTACCGGTATGAATGCGCTCGTGAATCACCAAGTTAGTAGAGTTGCGCGTTGAGTAATCACAGTACGAGCATTTGCGCACATTATTCCCAGTTTCGTCTTTCGAGTTTTGCAATGGAGAAGCGCTCTTGCGAGCTTCTGAAAACGAAGTTGTTCATGAATTACGCGGTAATTTACTAACTTTTGGCTGATCTCATCTGATTATCACTTCTCCTGCTCGATTGATGGGTAGGGTTGCGACGACGTTTATTTGTCTTCTGTAAAGGATTATTATTAAAGAGTCTCTTTCTTTTACCCACTTCCTGAGTGGATTCGTTCTGTTCACAAGGCTGTGCATCCATTTCATCTTGTTCTGGGAGCAGCGCAGTTGAATCTTCTTCAGATTCCTCAATTTTAGCAGACTGATCCAGTGCATCAACATCATTAATCGTAGCGATATCGTACAACTAAAACATTGTTTAGATATTATTTTGAGTAGTTTTTTTTACATCTTCTTCTTTCGGAATCGTGTCGCCGAGCTCCAGAAATAATTGATCTGCATTGTGAAAATTTTGGCCAAATTCTGTCGTTTCAAAGGGGTATTTCTGAAAGGAAAATCTCGGATGCCTATTTGATATCCCTTTTTTGCGTTTACCTCTTCCAACAGTGAAGTTTCTGCAACTCTTTTCTCCGATATCGAATCAATCATCAGACCGACAGACTCGATAAGTCCATAGAGAAACTCGCGAGGCGCGTGGATGGGTTTGATGGCACTAAAATTGCGGATCTAAGTCGTTGAAGTTATCATTTAGCAACTCACTCCTTGCTGTCTCTGTTCATTGCGCACACGCGATCGCTCTCCAGCAATTCGGCCAAATCGCGCACGCTCTGAATTATTTTTTAAGCATCAAAATATGCAATTTGACCTACCTCGGCATCAATTCCGTCCCTAGCGACGGCTCTCATTAGGTCGAAAGATCTCGCGATGACATGCATGATGCGATCGGCGCCTCCGTCGGTGAAGGCCTTAATTTTCAACATTTTAGATATTAATTATTAATTAAAAATATCAATAAAATTCCTCACCTTCAATCTCCAGTTGTCGAGCGCTTCCATGCGAAGTTGACTCATCGTATCTGAAAATATTAGGAATATACTTCCTCTATCAAATGAGCAAGAGAAATGTAAAATAGCGATTAGGTAGAGGAATGCAATGAATTGCAGTGTGAAAACGTCTCGGGTGATCTCGACTTCTGACAGTTGACAAACGAAGGAGCTCGGCCACAGGGCAACACTCCGAGAGAGAGTGGAATATTTCAAGATTCGGTCTCCTCAAGCCTGTGAGGAAGCGTCCTTTTCCGAATCTAAGACATTAAACAGTGCGTAAATTATCTATTTTTTAAATTTCTAATTTCTCCAATCAGTCATGAATTCCGATCAACATCGTATGAGCGTGCTGGACAACTGGAGAATGCGAGTGAGCTTTCAGTGCTCCTCTATGTTCTGAAACCAATTCTATGCAGGCAAGCGATCACGGGAACTCGGACCGTATCGGACACGTACTGGCGAGGTCGTTCGATCTAATGAAGGCCGTTGCGCGATTCGGAGTGGATGCGCAAGTGAGATATTTATTAATTAAAATTAAATATTAAAGGATATAATTATAGAGCGTGCGCGACTTGGCCGAATTGCTGGCGCACGATCGCTCGTTTGCGATGGGCAAAGACAGCAAAGAGTGATTGTTTTCCAATACACCCTTTTCTGAATATTCTGGAACCTTAATTACCTCCATTTGCAGTGCCACTCCACTCATCTACGCGCCTCGCGAATTCGTCTACGGACTGGTTGAATCGATCGGCATCATGATTGATTCAATAGTGGAGCAGAAGGAGAGTCAGAAGGAGCAGTTGGCGGAACAGGTATTAAACTGGAGAAAATTGTTTGCAGTTCAGAAGTTTCGTTCGAAGACCTTCAGATCGTTCGACAAGAGCCTAGGATAGGGGTCACATTTACCTGAGTATTTGCAGATTCAACCACACGCATTCAATAATGATCGAGGCAGTGCAGCACCCAAGCAGGAACCGGTGAGTTGAGAACAGTTTTTGTGTCAGAAAAAGGGCTGATGTAGCCTCGCCATATTTTCCATTGCTATTAAACTATGATTATATTCAGACTACCGTTGCTGTTTCTAGCAGGCTCGAAGAAATGGAGGCGCGTTCCGATGCGGAACACAACTTGGACGATTCGATTGTGAAGGAAGATGACGACGTTGGTTTTGACTAGATTTTCAATTCACGATTCGTTTTTTTCAGTTGCATGAAATGAGTAGCGCTGTTAATTCCATGGATCACTCGATATTGGATCATTCAGTGAAAATGGACGATTTCGATGAGATGGCTGGAGATCTCAGTGGTCCTATCGACGATGAAATGCTGGTGAGTGCAGGCAATCTCGTAATAAGTAGTCATTAGTTCATTTGCAGGTTCCGCCCTCTCCTCGTCTATCTACAAAGCAGAAACCCGATAGGCAGGATGACAGAGAGCGCTATGATGATCTCGTTTCGAAGAGTGGGTTCCTTTATTAGAATACAAACCAGAGAAAGAATCATTCCAGAAGCTCGCAAGACCGCTCCCTCTGATAGTCCGTCAACCTCCAAGAAGGAATCTATCAAAAATGTGCACAATTGTTCTCAGTGCGATTTTTCCACTGACAGACTCAGCCGTTTTGCCGTTCACGAACGCACTCATACCGGTATTTTTTTGTTTTTTTAATTATTTTTAAATTATTTGTCATTTTATTATTGTTATTGTTATTATTTCCAGGAGAGCGCCCGTATGTCTGCCCCGTGTGCCCCGCTGGTTACATTTCCTCGTCGCTACTGAAAGATCACCTGAGAAAGGATCATGGCTTGCAACCACACGAGTGTTCGTGTGGAGCGAAGTTTGACAAGCTCGCGCAATTGAAGGAGCACAGAACGAGAGAGGGGCACTAGACCATGATTATGATTACCATGATTTGCTGTTCCGGATAAAAATTTCTGATATTGCATGTCTTGAAATCAAGTAATGAATTGAATTAGAGAGGATTGGCACTCTTCCCTGTGGTAACGATCCATACTCTATCGCTCATAACAGATTAGCAGCATCGAGCGAAACGTGTGTTGAAGGTCAATTCCGCACTACATTAAAGAAGGCGAAATATAAGGTATACTTTGAACAATACTAGAGTTCCGAAAACCCCATGTTGATATCTTGCTTCTGAACCGAGTTATAGCTAGTTGGCATCGTGTCACTGACGTTTGAAGGTCAGGGACTAATCCAAAATGAGAGAAGAGGGGGAGGAGAATGAAGAGAGCGCGCATTCAAATTAGCGCGCGCCCGCTCGCATAGGATAATCGGGCGAGCGTTAGTGAGAGGCCTTCTTTAATCTAATGCTTCGCTAATGCGCTAATATGTTTGCTCAGAAGTGCCCTATTTCGTATATTGTTTCGTAACTGATTTTCCTTACCAAATTCACAGCAGAAATGAGCACCAGTCAACAGCGCCTCAGCGCGATTGACGCGTGGAGAATGAAGGTAAGAATTGATTTTTTTAAAATTTTTTCCGTAAAAACTGCAGGCAACTTCCTACGGCAGCTCCGATCGAATAGTGCACGTGATCGCGAGATCATTCGACTTGATCAGTGCAGTGTCCAGGGAAGGAGTGGGCGCTCAGGTGAATTGGTTGATTTGGATATCATTTTACTTATTTTCAAAACTAAATTTGTGGAATAACACTCTTATCACCAGCTCACCGGACAGGAGACTTGCCATCGGAAAATCACTAGTTTCAGAGCGTACGCGACTTGTCCGAGTGGCTGGAGAATGATCGCGTTTTCGTGATGAGCAAAGACGCGAAAGAGTACGTTTTCTATTTCACAATGAATATATTACATCCGCTTCGCTTGTTCAAACTAATGTTGGATTCAAAGTCGACAAAAGCTGATGGATCACTCTCTTCATTCGTCGCACTGACTCGCTGAGAGAGTGCGTAGAAGAAGGAGAGTGATCCATCAGCGTTTTTCGACTATAATGGGGCACAAGCATTTTCAGTCAAACCCCTCCGACTCACGCTCCTCGCGAATTGGTCTATGGACTGATCGAATCACTTGGTGTGATGGTTGAATGCATGGCGGAGAAATGGGATGAAGAGATGCAGAAGATGACGGCTCAGGTTCGTCTGAATACTCAGATATTCCAGACACTAGTCGCTCACTATGCCCTGAATCCTTCCTAGAATGTGTATTATCTTCTACCTTTCCCTTTTATTTGAACAGAGTCGAACTGTTTCAGCAACAGGCAAATGATGTTATTAAACCTGAAAGACTCGGCGAAACTCTGGAAGAGCTCGGAATCGGAACCTTCCAGGAACTAGTTAGTTTTATTATTATTATTATATTTTTATATAATTTTAAAAAAAAATTTTTACCATTTGATTTCAGGTGCCCGGATCAATTTTAAACGGATTAGAGGATCAAAATATTGCGACCCAGTCTCTATTTGAACTTGGAAATTCAAGTGTGAAAGAAGAAGTTTGTGCCACTAGAAATGTGTATTGCATTGTTAGTTTATTCAGCCACACGTAGAGGTCAGCTACTTGGACTCGGTTAACGATGAGGTTTGGACAGACGAACAACAGGATTTGATTGAAGCAGAGCATCAGTCTACGGCTGAGGACCAGAAACAACAGGTATGGAGCATGAATAAAGTCATACAGTGCATGTCCATACAAGATCATTTGGGGATTGAGATCTTCGTTCTCAAAGTGCCGGAGGGTCAAGGGGTGGGATCTTCTTAGATGTCTCATCTCAACTGTCCGTCGCTCTTGGTGCATGTATTTGTATTGAAAACAAATCCTTATGTTTAGCTCAGCATCAAACGTCGACGTTCGGAGCCGCATGATGATAGCAATGAAGAAGAGGAGAATTCTCTAGCTTCCAAGAGTTAGTTTCAAACAACGATCTAGCTTCTGATGAACTACTCCAATTCAGAGGCCCGCGATGACAGTCTTCCAAGCTCCTCCAAGAAACCTGGCACAGTCCACAAATGCTCCATCTGTGATTACACCTCCCACAAGCGTAGCAACATGCTCGTTCACGAACGCTCTCACACCGGTATTTTCATCGAAAATTCTTGTTTTTTTAGTTTTTGTTGCTAAATTGTTTGGTTAAAATCTATGTTTTTTCCAGGTGAGCGCCCTTACAAATGTGCTATCTGCTCGTATGGTTTCACCATCTCAAGCAACCTTAAAAAGCACATGAATGAGGTTCACAAGGTTCATCCTTATGCATGTGATGAGTGTGGATTGCAATTCGCATTGAAAGCTCAGTTGACGGAGCACAGAAAGGCAGAAAATCACTGAGATTCTTTCTGGAAATGTTTGCCACCTTAACGTTTTCTTTGTATACTTGTTGTGCGTTTACTGTTACTACTGCTATGCATTGGATCATGAATAAAGACTGGAAGTACGGAATTGTCAGGTATTCGCAGCATTGACCACTGTCGAGAGCCATTTGTATTTGAAGCAAATCAGAGTAACGTCAATTTTTTAAAAATCGAAATGGAGGTTGAAGTCGAGGCAAGAAAAGGTCGCAAAGGTGACGTTTTTTCTACCGTTTACTGTGCATAATCTTATTATCGCAAAAGAAGAAATCGTTCCGTTTATTTTGGTTCCGCTCTGTCGAATGTTCTCGTTGATTATGAGTTCTCAGAGTCTAGTTTATGTGCTCATTCGGTACCTATTGCCTTTAATATAATGCATGGAGACGAACGGAATTTTAGAAATAATCGATCAATCGATAATTAGTGACTTTGCTGAGCATTCGAAACGCACGATAGTACGGTTGATCTATTTATCTACCTGAAGATTAATCGTCCCCTGTGGCATTGCTCCTCTGTACTTCCTCCAAGGCATCCAACGAAATCTATCTCGAATTAGTTGTAGCGTCTCTTATACTTTCTTCTTTCGTTGTGTCAATTCAGTAATCCAATTATTCTCACAATCAGCAAACATGAACTGCATCGAACAGCGTGAGGTCGCGCTCGACGACTGGAGAAAGAAGGTAGGGTAATTTTTGGGTACTTTACATTTTTCTTGAGGTATTTTCGTCTTTTTGCATTCTTTCGATTGTAAATGCTTGGATCAGTTAGTCTCATTCTTATTCTTTGTTCATCAGCTCAATAGTAAACGTGATTGGCAGGAAAAGGGACAACAAGTGGTAATAGGACTCAGGCAAGCTTTCGGGAAACGAAGAATTGATGATTCCTCAATAGGCAAGCGACTACGGCAGCGTCGATCGCATCGGTCACGTGCTAGCCCGATCCTTCGAGCTGATGAGGGCGATCGCGAGAGATGGAGTGGATGCACAGGTACTGTTCCACCCACTCCTTTTAATCATCCTCCTTTCCCAACCACCAAAATATGGGTCTGCACCGTTTTATAACTGGTCGTTTTAGAACTCTACAGAGGTCAAAAATAAAGTGTTGTAAAACACTTCCTGAGATCGAAATAACAAGAGCATTAGAAATTATTCTTCCCAGAGTGATTCTGATCTCCAGATTCGCTTACGGTTATGACCTATAAGACGCACTACTTCCCCCAAGATATTTCATAAACAGTATTCTTTCAGAGTGTGCGCGACCTGTCCGAATGGTTGCACAACGATCGATCCTTCGCGATGAAAAAGGACAGCAAAGAGTGGGGTTTCAAATAATATTTGTATTACAAACCCTATTAATTCTAGTTCCGCCCCTTCCATTTATGCTCCTCGAGAGTTTGTGTACGGATTGATGGAATCACTGGAGATGATTGTTGACGCGATAGTGGAGAGAAGATCAGAGGAATCGGAGCAACCTGTGGATGAAGTAAGATGAAATACGAAAAGGAGGATAGAAAAATATGTTTGCAGCAACCTTTGGTCACCGATGAAGCTGTCGAATTCGATGAGAACTCTCAAGAAACATCTTTGATCAATTTCACCAACCTAGCTCCGAAAGAGGAGACGGTAGGTCAAATTAACACGTCTTTTTAAAAAAATTCTAAAGGTGCCAAGTCTGCCTTCTAACGAGCTCCCAGAACGTACAGCGGATCCAGGAGCGCTGTTGAATCTTGGAGGGACTACGACAAAGGAGGAGGTGAGAGAAACCTTTCGAATATTATAAATTCTTTTATTCCAGGACGAAGCAGTAGATGTACTGGATGCATTGAAAATGGAGGATTTTGAAGGGATAACTGAGACTTCAGACGATGATCCAAATGCACGAGAGGATACGATTGAGGAACCGGTAAGTTTCAAAAATATTTCTCGAGCTTGAAAACTAGTGATTGGAGAATTTTGCAGGCTATTCCAAATGATGACACTGTGCCTGGAGCAAATGAGATCAATGAAGCCCGCATTCTTCAAGATCGTATGGACCCCCAGTCGGATGACGAGAATGAGACGGCAGCTAACCAGAAGGTTGATTATTTCGTGGATTTGTTGGTGTTTTACTGATCGTCCATTCAGTTGACTCGCAAGCGTCGTCGTACCTCAGTTCATCAGTCCTCCAGGGAAAACAATGGAGATACCGTACCAAAGAGTAAATTAATTGTGTCCCGGCAGCTCATCGCATTCGATTTCAGAAGCTCGCAAGAGCGCGCGTTCTCTGTCAGTCGCTCGCAAGGAAACGAGCAAGAATGGATACAAATGCTCACACTGTGACTTCGCAACGGCGTTCCTCTGCTTATTTACCGTTCATGAGCGCACGCACACCGATATTTCCTGATTCCGTTTTCGAAATAAAATATTTTTCCAGGTGAACGCCCATTTAAGAGGCCGATCGCCTAAGAATCGAAAAATCTTCGGCACAGCGAAAAAATGAAAACTTCATATTTGATACTGTTTGGGTCGCTTATTTGAACGCACTATGTCTCATTATCTAAAACTAATTAATTTGCATAATATTGTGATTTGTGTGATTTCAGAAGTATGTGAAATTCGCTTGTATCTCCGAAACGAGAAGAGATGGCAATTAAAGTGGGTATAGTTTTGGAATCCTTACCAGATGATAAATAAGAATCAACATTCAGATTAGTGATAACTATCACCAATCTCGAGATCCAGAGATCTCGGCTCCCAATAATGTGCAAGTACTGATTTTTACATGGGTGCGTAGAGGGGAGTGTGATTGACATTCTGTAAAAATTTGGTCTTCTAAATTTATGCCCAACTCAAATGCCACTTAAAAGAGTGGGTTTTCACTGTCTAAATCGCAGAGAGGAGGGACGATTCCTTCTCATTCCTCCCTCACTCCCCTCTCACTCCCCTTCATTGTATGCAAATTGAGCGGACCGACAGAGGTTCTTCGCAATTTCTGGGGGTTACCATGACTCTTTTAAGTGGCATTTGAGTTGGGCATAAATTTAGAAGACCAAATTTTTACAGAATGTCAATCACACTCCCCTCTACACACCCATGTGAAAATCAGTACTTGCACATAACTGGGAGCCGAGATCTCTGGATCTCGAGATTGGTCATAGTTATCACTAATCTGAAAACAGATTCGTAATCGTCATCTGGTAAGGATTCCAAAACTATACCCACTTTAATTGCCATCTCTTCTCGTTTCGGAGATACAAGCGAATTTCACAAACTACTGAAATCACACTAATCACAATATTATGCAAATTAATTAGTTTTAGATAATGAGACATAGTGCGTTCAAATAAGCGACCCGAACAGTATCAAATATGAAGTTTTCATTTTTTCGCTGTACCGACTCATGATGGACATTGTCCGACTCTTACGCGATCGGCCTCTTAAATGTTCTGTTTGCCGCTCTGCCTTTATGGATTCGTCTAACTTGAAAAAACATCTGAGAAAGATTCATGGAGTGAAACCATTCGAGTGTTCTACTTGTGGTGCCAAGTATGAGAAGCTTAATCAGATTATCAAGCATCGAAAGAATCAGAGGCACTAACTTGCCTATTGAACAACGCTATTGACTATTGATTTACTATTGAACAATCATGAGTTGTCGGTATCAAAATATTATCATATAGATCCTTACAATAATTCTTTGGTATTCCTGCTGAAATATCAATCTCGTTGTTTGTTGTTGAGCCAATTTTTTTTCGTGGATAAATTGTTTGAAGCATAGGTGGGCGCGGTCCAACGGCATGTGCCTGCATTTTTCCAAACCAGGTGGCATGAGGCTGCAGGATTGCGAAAATAGGGTGTGACGTCACGGGTTTTGACAGGTTACTGCTTCAACAGTCTGGGATTTGGCCACTAGGCTGCTGCTGACGTCACGGCGACCGGGGGGGGGGGGGGTGAAAAAAATTTTTTTGGCCCTGCTGGCAAAATTTTTGGGTGGACGCGTGGCTGCAATTTTTTCCCTTCCTCTTGCCTGCAAAATTATTTTCGATGGGCCCCTGCCCACGTATGGTTTGAAGCATTCTTTTCATACCAGTAGATAATCCTCTGAGACGTCTATGGAATCATTCATGCGCATTTTCCCAGTAACTCTCGCGTGTTCTTTAAGCTTCCCGGTATCTCGACGATTCCACTGATATCAGCATCAATCAACGAAGGAATTCGTTAAATTCCAAGCCTAATTATCAGCCCCTGCTTTCAACAAAGACCAGGTCACCGCTGAGCGCTATAGCAATGAAATTTTGAAATCTGTCGGCTGACGAAATCTAATTCTTCATAAATTGAAATGCGTCATTCCCTTCCGGCATTTGGAATCTGCAAAACAAATTCTTCTAAGCAGGAGGCGGTAGCAAAGCCATTAATTCGGTCACTCGATTCCCTCCGCAACTATCCAAATATTGAGCCGCAAAGCCTCGCTCGATGCACATTCAAACGCATTCTTCGCGAGCTTTGAAGATAAGGAGCGGAGGTACAAATAGAGGATTACGATGCAGTCAACAGATTCCTCTTACGGTCTGTCATGAATCGCCTTCTCCTGCTGACGGTGACGGCTACCGCACTCATAGCAGGTACGTCACTCGATCCCTATAGCGTCATTAGCCAATTGTTGCGAATAAGAAGTTGCCAAATTAGCCTCGGCGTGTAACTATTGCGAAATGTTGAGAAATGTGTAGAAACCGAGTCGGTTTAATGACGTCTCAATTAGCGGTGAGGCCAACCCGGTTTAGAGATAAGGATGGGTATAAATAGATGGCATGACGGGGTCAATAGCCATCACTTCCGCCTCGAAATGATGCGCTTCTTCCTTCTGATGCTGTCCGCTACCGTTCTCATCGCAGGTTCGGCTTTAACCTACCTGCGCCCGATATTCATGTTTTGATTGACCCTTCCATTGTCGATTGTTGAATACCCCTTTCTTATCTCGAAATATTGGTGAAATTCCCGGACCGGAAGTTATCGATCTCACGTTACGTGATTGATAACATCCACACCAACCCGACTGTCTGAATCCCCTCAACGATCGTTGACCTTCAGAATCCGCGCCTCTCATCGCAGCCGCTGCTCCGTCGCCGTTGGAAGTGCTCTTCATCAACGACTTCTCGTTGAATTTCCTCGACGATTCGTCGACTCGATCGCGAAAACCGGCGAAACTGGTGAAATGCATCAACAGCGCGTTTCCCGAAGCCGCGGCGCAGTTCGAATTCACCTCGGCCATTGTTGATGGTGAGGGAAGACGTATTTCGTAATCTGGATCTCAGAATGATAATTGATTTTCAAAGTACTTGTCCTCTGTTTTCGTGCGCTTGATCGAATTTTCGTTCTCACTTCAAATAGGAATATCTTCGAGCTTTAGAATTCGAGTTGTTATGGTACATGGATCCAGAAAGGAGATATATCTACCCAGAGAATCAGTTTCGAAATTGCAGCGGTCGATGCCTCGATCGACCTCAGGCTGCAGTACGACTTCTACCAGGGCGGCAAGGGTGAGTGAAAACAGTGATTGACTAGCGATTAGATCGCACCGTTACTGTTCCTCATTAGGTTCTCTCATTTTCTCTCATTTCGTTTGCCTTTTATTTCTCAAGATTACACAATAGCTAACACACACAGGTAAACTTATCATAGACCCATTCCGTAGATACGGTGATGTGATTATAGTTAAAGTTAATATAGTTGAAGTTACAGCAGTCCCGTTTTACTCGAAAAACAACTCTTGCATTGCAGGCAACAGCCTGGACGATAACCACTACACGCGTGAGGATTTCGAAAATGCCGCCGGCCAGACCTTCCGCGATTTCTGCTTCGAAGGACCGCTGGAGAGCGATCTGCCGACGTGAGCAACAATTAGTTCTGACCCACCGTACCTACCGTACCTCGAGATCCTACAGTATTCCTCTTAGATACGTGCACAACGAGCTCCACAACACGAGGGACGTCGACGTGCTCGTTCTGTTTACAGCGGCGTGAGTGCATCTGATTCTTAATCAATAAATGATTTTGAAATCAGAAAAAAATCAGCAGTCTATTGTATTTCAGTCAAGCAACAGAGCTTACTGCGGCTCTGCCAATCGATGCCAACGAATTCAAAGTAGTGATTGTTGTAGGACTCAATGGTTCGTCCCAATGTTTGATCTTTGATTTCTAGTCATTTCTAGGAGCGGACGCCTCTTCCTTCTACCCCACGTCTTCCATCTCAATCACTGACTTTTCCCAACCCGAACAGATTGCAAGCATGATCAGCGCTACGTACGGTGAGGACTTTTTGGATTTAGCAAGTGTTCTTGATTTTAACGATAATAATTTGCAGCGGCCATCCAGCAGCTCAAGAATGTGTAATTTTTCAAGCCTTTCCACAGGCTCTTCGACTGGCTCTCACGGGTTCTACATCATGCATATTTACCATATTTCGTTCAATTCTCTGATAAAGCCGCTAATCTTTAGCCTGAGAACCGCACCAGGAATATGATCTTGCTCTAATCTTTCCGTATGCGTTATCGATGGAGATAGAAAAGTGTGGAATACGGAGGCTGCGTCACACAGCACTAAGCCGCAATGCTTATCACACAGGTTTCCTACACACTCGAAAGTCATGCTCCGGTTTTGGCGTTGTTGTTCACAACAGGTGTTATTGTTATTGTTGTTGCTTTCATTACCCTAATGAAATTCAGAATCCTACATGATCGATCGATAGTCGGGTTCGTTCGTGAAACTCCATCATTTTCTCTTTTCAAATTTATCTGGGAAAGAGAGAAATTCAGATAAAATCTCGGATGCCTCTCTACGCAGTTGTACGAAATAAGACAGGAGAGGAAGGAGAAGAATTCCCACTAATTTAAGCTTTTGTGATAAATGAGTGCTGTTCTGTATCTAGTTTTTTATTCGTACATAAACAACAAGCTTCATCAATAACAAACAAAGATTAGTCTTTTATTTGTTGTTCAATGTCTCACGATTTGCATGTCTCACTTCACCTTGTATAAAGGATCTTAATCGGTCTCCTTCCTCCATTCACCTCTCTCTTGTTCCCTTCTCAATGACAATTCTCGCCTGGGTCCTTCTCTGCGCCACAGTGGTACGGTATTGCTACAGACGGGATACAGTATCTTACAGTTCCTTGTAGGCTACAGTACTCACACAGGACATGATCAATAACTGGAATATGTTCAGGCGCAACTCGGCAACAGCAACTATTCAATCCCAATAGAAGATGGAACATCTGATGTGAATAATTCGAGCTATGCATTCAATACGTCGTTTTCAATCGAACCTAGTCAGGCATGTTTTGATTCATCTATTCGCTATCGAATATCGTTGAACGATATATACTCTTCTGATAGCTTTCGCACAGTTTTGCAACAACAATCTGCTGTTTCTAATCATTTTGTCATCTCCGACCGCTTCATCAATAGTAAAACATCCAAAACGAGAGAGAAATTTTTGTTGACTTGTTTGTTTTCATGTTTGTTGAATTATTTAGTTGTAAGATTGAAATCATTCAGTTTGAGCAGCATTCTAGGGCATTGCCATTACCAATCCAAGAAGGCAAACCGAAAATCCTTCCACATTCAGACAGAACTCTCTGAAGCGAACTATGCCAATGCACAATCTTTGAGCGGAAGGAAGAAAAGAGAAGATCGTGAACGTGAACAAACCAAATCATCAAAAGCACTAGGCAACAAGAAGCAAGAAGAGCAATACAAGTGAGCTATCGCAGCGTCTCAACGCGAAAATCCTTTTTGGAACGTAGCCAAGGCTTATTTCAGTGAGCAAGTGCGAATGCTCTCGCTCGCCTTCGGTTCGGCGATCGCCGCGATCATTCTCATCGCTGTCGTCGCCATCGTCGTCCTCGTCGTCTACTATCGACGCAAGAATCGAAAAGTGGAAAAGCAACCGAAGAGAGAGGAACTACCCGCGGACAATGGACTGACGATTATAAGGAGAGAAGGACTGCCGGATGTGAGCCTGGACAATAATTCAACCGCTAGCCTAGTAGATAGTGGCACCCGGAGAACTCAAGTGCCCAGAATTATCCGAATCAGCTTCGACATGAATTTGAGAATGAGAAAAAGTGTCATTTCAGAAGTACGTAGTGAAAGGATGCGACTTCAAAATCAGAGGACCGCTCGTGAGGGGAAGAGTGCATGCAGAGCCTCCCACTGTATGTTTCACGATCTGAGAAGATCACTGATTTTAGGACCAATCTCAAACTGTTTCAATTATGCGTTCAGAAGCACATGCTGGACGATCAAGTGGGAGGAGATACGATTGAGAAGATCTACTTCGATAAGAGCCTCAACGAGGCATTCTTCATCGGAGAAGGCGTCGAGATCATTGAAGAGGTTTATTTTCAACCAATCACTGCGTACTAGGGTTGACAATTCAAGGATCCTTGAATTTCCTTGCGAAGAATTCTCTCACTCTCATTCCTTGCGCAAGGAATGAGGGGGGGAGGATTCCTTGCGCAAGGAATGAGAGGGAGAGGATTCCTTGCGCAAGGAATCGATTCCTTGCGCAAGGAATCGATTCCTTGCGCAAGGAATGAGAGGGAGAGAGGGAGATTTGGGTAAGGAATTTCTTTGTTCTCTCCCCTCTTTCCCCCTCTCCCTCCCATTCCTTGCGCAAGGAATCGATTCCTTGCGCAAG
>LS533253.1:708668-743536 GCA_900490775.1 Pristionchus maxplancki
TTTAACATACTCGTGAAGATATTACTAGCCATTCATTGCCGATCGATACCTTCACACGAGCCGATGCCATATTCTGAAAACGTGTCCACAAAGAATCGCGTATTTCAAGGAATGGTATCAACTATCCCCGATAGCTAGAAACCTCTCCTCATTCCCTTGATTAGAACATTCCCCATGCTTACGCAATCTAAATTGATAATTTGAACGCTTCAAAACAAAACTTCAATAAATTTTGAAAATAGTCAACGAAACATTTTTTTTTATGTAAGGAAGAAATAAATTCGTATCTGATCAGCACGAGGTCAAGTAGAAGCGACGGCGACGACATCCCGCGGAACGAATCTTGAAAATAATTATAATTAACAAAATCATGCTTTCTTACGAGAAACTAGTGATATCAAGCGCCGTCGCACTAAATATAAAACATGGTTATGGGAGAATGGTTATGGGAATATCAATCACCTGTCAATATCAATATTGGCAAGATAAAAGTCAAATAAATTCATATCGTAGTTTTAGCCACTAAAAGAATCGTATCATCAACCTTCACGTGTTTCAGCAAAATCGGAAGTTTAAAGTCGATCAAAATAAGAAAATAAGCATGTATATTATTAAATTAGCAAAGATAAACAAGAATCAAGCAAGAAAATGAGACTAGAGGTGTCGAAAATGGAGAAACTCGACTTTACTAACCTGATTCCGTGCTGCTGATTCGCGTGCATCAGTGCGCAGTAGTGTCTTCCCCATTTACTCGCATGGCCACGCTGTTCTGGAACACAAAATTGACAAAAAATATCGCATTAGAACAACGCAAAATCAATAAAACACGTTAAAAAATCCGCACAAAAGAGCTCGATTACCGTATCATGTTCACTTAATTTACAATCGGAAACTGATTTGATTTTTATGATTTTTGATTTTTTGATTTTTTGATTTGATTCTGATTTGGTTTTTATTCGAACTTTTTTTTCACAAACTTCGTGATTCGGCTTATGGAATGTTACCAGTTCTCTAACAATAGACGTTGCTTTTACAGCTTAGTTACTGTTTATCACGAGTTCGCAAGGGAAGGGACACTTTCTTTTCTCTCAATCCTTCTTCTTCTCCTCTTTCTTCTCTGTCTTCTCAGTGGAAAGAGGCGTCATCGAATACGAATCATCAGACAGCGCCATCGTCGTAGACGCCCGAGACGGAATGCACGGAGTCCTGAGTGGAATAAGATAGGGTACGGTAGGAACGGTAGACAATCCGGTTACGGTACTTCGTGCTATCGAGCGCTCGACGCGCGCGTTCTTCCGCCTCGCGTCTCATCGCCCGTTCGTACTCGCCACCGTACAGTTTGCGATAGAACTGCAAAGTGTTACAGGATGCGAGTACATTAAAATGATCTACAGTAATCCTACCGTAATCACCTCTTCCATCTTGTAGGCGCGATCGTCGAAGAAGAGCGCCTCCCACAGTGTCTGCGGCTTGGGAATCTCGATCTTCACCTGAATCGGATCGATAGATCTACCGTATACTGAGAAACGGTGCTGTAGATTACAGTAAGAGTACGGTATTACATCGACTCCTGCCGCGGGCGTCACACAATCGTCGATGAATCCGAGCTCGTACTCGAAACTCTTCGTGAGCATGAGCAGATTCGCTTCGTCGAACACTAGATTCTACAAGAATTCGTAATTAGATACGGTATGCAGTGACTACAGTCCTACAACATCATCAGAATATTGTAAACCAATAGATTGATAAAGCATACGCATTTCTTGCTCAGCTTGTAGGAGTGAACCGCCAGCCAGTGATAGCAGAAGATGGCTGGAGATCAAAGATCATAGATCATCTCCAACTCATCCCCCCCCCCTTCTTCTCACCTCCAATGGGCGCGATGCTTCCCACTATGAAATCTCCCAGCAACTGTTGCAGTGCACTCAGTAACAGCATTCCATTGCAGATGAGAAGAAGGGAGCAGACCGTCTCAGCGAAGGTACGACCTGAGATACAGTAGGAGTAGGGTAGTGATACGGTACTCTCACCAGGCACGAGATTTTGCGTTTCGTGTTCGGCCGAGTGAGAGAGCATCTGCAATTGGCAATTTTCCAGGAGCTGGCAACGAGCCAAGAAGACTCCCACCACGACAACTACCGTACCTTCTCGCTGGGCGGGTCGAGATCCTCGCTGTCCTGCGTCATCTCGGGTAGCAGCTGACTACCGCTACTGAAGAGGAAGGGGGTCAGAGATCAAAGATCAAATCCCATGAGATGGTTTAGAGAAAGGTCATCAAGGAGCAGAGATTAAAGATCAGAGATCAAAGATCACTCTTACCGCCTACGACGAGAAGAGTTGGCGGGGGAGGGAATCATCGATCGACCGAATGGGGAGAAGGGGAAGAGTGGAAATGAGGGGAAGTGAGGGGTAGTGGGGCCATTGTGTGAGATGCAAATGGAAAGTGATTTTGTTTTTTTGTTTTGTTTTTTGATTGTGAGAAAACGATGAAAAGAAATGTGATTTCGCACTTTTTTATGCATCAGGTCATGAACGTATACCAGTGCTTTGCAATTCCTGCAACGTAATCGATCAGTAATAAAGAGGACGACGGGAAAAGACGATTTTTTTCACAATTAGCGAAACAAAGACGTTTCTAATTGAATTAGTCTTGCACAATAGCCAATTAGCCCTACAAATACTCCCTCTTGAATTCTTCTCTTCCATTCTCCTCCTCTTTTCTCATCCTGAGTGGCCAGCTCCGTCCTCTTCCACCGAACCAGAGGTAAGTATTCCGTTTCCTGACCGCGTAGGATCATAATACATATAAAACCTTCAGTAGCTGCTTCTGGCTGCTTTGTCTGACTGTGTATGATTCCAGGATGCGATCTAACTCGATGCTCCTACTGTTATGCGTACTATTCGTTACTGCAGGTACGGTAACTTACCGTTGCCCTACGGGGTACTGTAACCTTACAAATGATAGGAATGTTCTTCAGACGCGGTCAATCCATGTGACAGATCTCTCATCAGAGGAGTTACGGCAGAGGAGGTACGGTAACTGATGGGATTCCTTTGAGGACTGGTTCCAGGTTCACTTCAATCAATCCACGAATACACTAACTTGCATTGATGGAGACAACACTCTAATGGCGATTGAGTTGGTTACAACCCTTTCTTTAGTATTTCTTACGATTCCATCCAGATTCGATTCAATTCTGTACAAGTCGCTTACGTGTGAGGAAGAACTTGGATGGAACGATGGGCGTAAATATATGTATGAATCAATCAACGAAAGGAGAATAATAATCGCGACCGCTTCCGAACCAATAACTGTGAAATGCGTGGAATGTAAGGATTTTAAGTTGCCAAAATTGTTGATTTTTTTTAGATTGCGCGGTTGACGGACAACTAATCAAAACGAGCCTAGCGTATTTCGATCAAGTAAAGCATCGCGTGCTTACATGTGATGTCCCTAGGCGATTGTTGTAAGTTAAATGTGTCGCCAAATCATTTATTAATCAATTTACCATGCCTAATGATCACTTAATTCCCGACGAAAACAGATGAACAGTGGATTATTTGCAGCATCAATGGCGAGGACGCCAATAATTTTGTATTCTGCGAGCTCAATCGTGGCTGGAAATGGTTTCGCTCAGATGGTACAAAGACTCTGAAGCAAGTGGAATGCAGGAGAGGTTGGAAGGCTGGGGTTATTTGGAACAATGCCCTAATGTGGGATCGACAAAAGCTGATGGTTCACTCTCTTTCTTCGGCGCTGATCCTTCAGCTTTTGTCGACTATGAAAAGGGCATTAGGAATATTAATCTCAGTCCTACCTATTCAAGAAAATGTTGCAGGATGCACATCGGGCAACCGAACAGATATTATCACTTCGCTGTCGTCGAAAAAAGAATCGAAAACAGTGTTCAAGTGCAATAAAAAGGAAGTGAATGGATCAAGATGTGGCGTCGGGTACTTATCCGCTTTATTTGGCATTTACGATACGTTTTCGCTCATTGTCAGAGTGAACGGAGCCTATGTCTACTCTCATGTCGAATGCGACTCCACGGCTGGGTATACAAATGCAGCCGGAGAAAAGATTACCGGTGCTTTCGACTTTGTCAACATGCAATGCGACATTCGTAAGAATCCAGTTATTTCCAGATATAATACATCTTTTTGCAGTCCCGGAACCAGCTACCACAGTGGTGCCAGCCCCGGACCAGACGGCCCCACCAGCCCCGCTCGTCACTTGGAGCCCGCCAGCAAAAGAGGGTGAGTGACCTGTGAATTAATTTCGAAATTCGAATATTTCAGAATTGTCGTCCGCGGATTCTGGAGTACGTGAACGATGATATGACAATTTAAATTCCAATTTCATCGCCTTTATCCCTGTTTCAGGGAGCTTGGACGCTCATAATAGTATGGTGCATGATCGGAGCAATTTTCCTTGTTGTTGTTTGCATTATTGTCAGTTTTTTTTCATTTTGATTTATATTTTAAAAAAAGGTATGTACTGAGTGGAAACTGTTCAGCTCATGTGCCTCATAAGGAAGAGAGAGAAAGAAGGAATTAGTGAAAATAAGAACCAGGGAAAGACGGAGGAAAGGAAGAAGAAGGACCGCCAAGAGTACGAATTTAACGTGATTTTGCCTGAAATTTGTGCAATTATCTATTTGTGTCGTAAATTAAATAAATAATTGTTCAGTATCGACGATAGCGTAGAAGAAACCGATGATCCTTCTCAAGTCTAAGAACGAAGAATAAAAGAAGAAGAATAATCGATTGCATTCGCTTCTAACACTGATAAAATATTTCTAGTCAAATCTATTGCATGGAATCAGTCAATCCCAAACAGATTTTCCTCAGAATAATTTCGAAATCAAATCTAAAAACATTGCAGAGTTCAAAGATCAATGTACATTCAAGGAAGATTCTGCTCATTTGATTTTTTCTAATTTTGCGAGATAAATCAAAATGAATAAAAATATCTATCAATCAGTTCATTTACATCTGTCCTTTCCCCATTTCGCCCTATAAATACTCCTCCCCTTCCCTCCTCTCCATTCTCCACCTCTTCGCCCATCCGGAGTGGTCATCTCCGTCCTGTTCCACCGAACCAGAGGTAAAGATTCCGTTTCCAGTCCCTGTAGGACCAAGATACCGTAGTCTGCCCTCCTAAGTACTGTACTCGTATCATTCCTACAGTACCCCACACTCCTTCTAATCGATTACATCTTCCTGATTCAGGATGCGATCTCACTCGGTGCTCCTACTGTTATGCGTACTATTTGTTGCTACGGGTACTGTGACCTACCGTAACCTTGACGAGTTACTGTAACCTTCAACATTCTTCAGACGCGGTGAATCCATGTGACAGATCTTTCATCAGAGGAGTTACAGCTGAGCAGGTACGGTAATCGCGGAAATGCTATTGAGAAATGGTTCCAGGTTCACTTCAATCAATCCACCAGGACACTAACTTGCGAAGACGGAGACAACGCTCTAATGGCGATTGAGTCAGTTTTAGTATCCGTTTTCTGTTTTCACGAATCTTTCCAGATTCGAATCAAATCTGTACAAGTCGCTTACGTGTGATGAAAAAAATGGATGGGAGGACGGATATACGTATCCCTTTGATTCGAATAAATCGCGAAGAAAAGGACTAGTGAACGCTTCCGAATCAATCGCTGTGAAATGCGTGGAATGTAAGGAATATCAGCAATTTTTTTTCAAAATCGGAGACTTTTTTCAGATTGTGCGATTTCTGATCGTGGAATCCGTAGCTGCCTAAATTATTTTGAAGGGATAAAAACACGAGAAGTCACTTGTGATAGCCCTCTCCGATTATTGTGAGTTAAATATGGAAACATAAAGTTTCGTTTTTTAAACAATAAACATTACATTACTTCCGTTGCAGTATCAATGGCAAGAAAGATTCCCATGCATTCTGCAACTTTGGACGACCGTGGTTCTCAAAAGTCGCCGACACTAATAACATTTCGAAACCACTTCAATTGGAATGCAGGAAAGGTCAGAAGAGTTTAATTAGTTAATTAAACTAATTACAATATTTTAATTGCAGGATGCACATTGGGCAATCGAGTGGATATTATCACCTCACTGTCATCTGATGAAGAACCGAAAACAGTGCTCAAGTGCAATAAAGGTGAAATTAACGGATCCAAATTGGGAGTCAGGTGATTTTCCTGCTCACTTTCCAAAATAATCACGTTATCCTCCAGAGTAAACGGAGGCTTGGTCCACTCCCATCTCGAGTGCAATTCCACCAATGGATACACTGATGTGAACGGGGAAAAGATTGCTGATGCCTTCGTCGCTGTCGATTTGGACTGCGGAATTCGTAAGTTTTCGCCCTCATAATTGCTTTGAGATCTTGGTTCAGTTCCGGAGCCCACAACCATCATCGCCCCAACGGCTGCCCCAATTGAAAAGACTACCACAAGAACCGAGACTACCACGACTGCCAGAGTGCCCAAGCCGGCACCGCCCGCCCCTTGGACCCCGCCGCATGAGGGTAAGATCAAAGATCATTTTTTGATAAAATAATCAATAATTCCAGAGCCATCGGTCGAGGATTCTGAAGTGGGTTTTCCTACGCCGGCCATTTTTCAATTTTATTTATTTTTAAATTAATAATTTCAGGAGCAAACATCCACTGTAGTCATCTGTATTACGGTCGGAGCACTCATTATCATTGTCATTTTAATTGTCGTGAGTTTCCTCTGTTTAGCAGAATTAATTAATGCTAATTAGCGCGACTTTTTCAAGATGATTTCAATCGTTGTGAAGCAAAAACTGCCGGAGAACAACAGCGACAATTCGAAAAGTGACAAAAATGCGGAAGAAGGGAAGAAGAAGGATCGCAAAAGGTATAAGGAATCGATGGAGAATTCTTTTTTTAATGAAAATCGTTCAGAAACGACGACAAATCATCCAAGCGTTAGAGGAGCCGAATTTAAGAAGATTATCAATTGGAGATCGATGAAAATATTCGATCCCCTTCGTTTCCTCTGCAGATAAAAAATGTCTCGAACAACACCGATCTCATGCAATGCTATTTTCCATGAATCAACAATAATCCAGACCCAAGAACTTTATCGGATAATCAATAATATTTATAATTAAATAAATAAATCGTCGTAAATTGAGCAGAGTCGGCCACGTCCGGGGGTGAATAATATTAGCACATCGACAAAGTCGAAGATGCCCTCTCGTTTGAGATCCTTGTTATTGACTTGAGATATGGAATAACTGATGAACAATCCTCATTTGGCACTAGAGGGATGCTGGCACAAGCAGAATGAGAGGAATGCATGTAGGAATTGTGAGCTGTTGCCTACGGGGGAAAGGGGGAGGGAATACGGATCGGGCCTTCCGATCCTCAGATCATGATGCTCTCTCCATCGTCCAATTTGAACTCCGAAATAGGCGTTCGACTAGCGATCACTGCCACTCCGTTCTGGAAAATTCATCAAGATTGTCGTGCTTTCATGCCGACCCACCGATTTCGTCTTGACAATACTTGTCACTAACTAGCAAATAATCGTGATCTACCAACCCGGTTTTGGGACAAATCATTGAGACTCGAAAGTTTCGGGAGGGTGACATTACGGCAACGACATTACGGCAACGGCGTTGCGCAAATGAAAATAACTCGATACTGCGTAGCTTCTCAGATTTGGGATAAAGCTCATTCGAACCCAAATCTCAAGAGGAATCGAATGGGCTAGTTCAAAAGTTGAAAAATTGAGTTTAAAGGGGTTTATGAAGAAATTTCAAAATGAAGTTATCGACCTGCAACCGGGTCGGTTGCGTTGCTAACATTTGACACACCTAGCGGAAATTTTTTTGAGTGGTTATCTCAACTTTAAGAAGAGTTATGGCCCGTTGCCGTAATGTCGTTGCCGTAATGTCACCCTCCCAAAGTTTCTCGTCGCCAATATAGTCTAACAGAAAATTGCCGTCGTCAAAGCTCAAACTTTCGGCTCCTGGTTCCTCAATGTCATGCAATCTCTCAGAAGACGCGTGATAGGCAGAAATGACAAACAGTGAAAAACCCACTCGCTCTCCGCCCTTGATCAGGGGACTCTTCTCTCCACAAGCCTTTCCGTTGGCTCCATTCCCATTTACGTCCGGTTTGCACGGAGTCGAGGGAGGCGTACGGGCCGCCATCGAGTCGGCGGGCGCTGAATCATGACTTTCGAATATGACTCTCTTCATTCTGCGCGCTCTCTCGTCTCTCTGACCGGTGAGAGAGTACGTGGAATGAGAGAATATATTCAAAAATATAGCGAACCTCCATGGCCATTCGTCTCCGTCGGACACTCGGTGAACTTGAGAGTGGGCGGGATGCTGCTCACGATCGTCCCGTGGCCCCTGCGACCGCCCCGATGCTGCTGCAGCTGCAAGAATGAGCGGGGATTGCATCACGCGATGCTGTCGTGTGCGACAAATGTGCCAGTGATTTGATGGGGAAACATAGGGTATTATGGGGATCAGGCAGATTTCGAGTTGGTTGCGCAAGCCAGCAAATATGTATCCGGGAACTAGCAAGCAGTTGCCTTCATGCCCATTCAGGGACGTACGTGCGGGACGGACAGAGAGTCGGCGTTGATTCAGACATTTTTTCGGGCGAAACCAGATCCGAATAAGTGCCGATCTCATAAAAAGTAGCTCAAACGGTCTACTGAGCGATCGTCTGGCTCTCTCTTTTCGCATAGCTCTCTCGTTAGTCATATAAATGAGAGAGCGTGCAAAAGTGAGAGAGTCAGATCATTCTTGATGGTCTTACGATGGAATACGTGCTCATCTGCACGAAGCTAGGCGAGAAAACCTCGTTGCTATCGTCCAGCGAGTAAGGAGCAATGTCCCTCACGCCGTGCACCTCCTAAATGACCACGATTGGGCACTCGGTCGGGTCCATCTCTCCTAATTTGCTCGTTGTAATCGGAAATTATCGTCTAAATAGGTCTGCGCGCTAGCACAACTAATTTCAGCCTGATCTCGCTCTTGAGAAAGCGCAAGAAAGTTGATAGAAATAATAGGGAAAATTTGCACTGTACAACACGCTCGGAAACTCCATAAAATTACCTGTCTATTCAGCAGGCCGTACAAGACGAAATTCGAGGCGGAATTGACGTAGGGCAGGGCGTGCACAAGGTACATTATGTAAATGACCTGAATTTATGAAAATAAACGAATAAAATATTTTCGAAAGTACCTGTGCCTCGATCGCCTGCGGTTCTACCGTGTAGAACTCCCGGATGAGCTGGTATACGACAGACATCCAGTAGGGCGTCCTGAATTATTATTTAATTATTAATTATTAATTAATTAAAACAAATAAAAATTTAATTTAATAAAATACCAGCAAAGGAAGTGGAAGAAGCAAATGAGGAGCGTGTAGCAGGCAATGCGAAAGACGGGAATTTTGTCGTCGATTCGCTTGCCTCGAAGACCCTGCGGAGATCAAAGATCAATACAGGGATTGCTTTGAATTTTCGATGCCAATACAGCTAATTGTCTACGTTTTGCTCACCTTGGACATCTTCGATTGCTGGAACAACCTCGCTAGCATAGCATAGTAGAAGTAGATGAGAAGACAGAAGGGAACGAAGTAGGCCTCAAAATAATAATAAATTACTTTTTATTTTCGAAATAATAACTTTTCCTTCGGGAACTTTTTTGTACTCAAGACCTTATCTCGCACTCCATTTTTTTGTAGTTGTCTAGATTTGCACTTCGCATTTGCTCCCAATGGACACTGCCAATCGATTCCTTCTCGCCTTTTGTTCAGTGCATTCCATTTTGAACGGTCACTCGGCGAAAATACTATGCCATTCATAGGCATTTTCCCACTTTTCCCGAGAACTCGAGCTAAATTTGTAATGAATTTGTCGGGTGAGAGAGGGATGTCTGAGCTAAGGAAGCCGTAAATTAGACCCGGTTGAGATCCGTTCTCTCATTCTCAAAAGGAAGCCATTGTGTTTTCACTGTATTTCGGGCTAATTTTAGATCACTGCATTTTACCGGTTGATATCAGTGTAAAACTAATGCGAACTCACAACGACAAAAGTGAGGATGATAAAGATGATAAATGTCTGCGGCGGCATATCGTCCACGCATCTGCAAGCAATTATTTCAGTTGTTTTCGCGAATTTAAAATTGGAAATCCTCGAGGAAGGACAATTGTCTAGCGAAATTGGATGCGTTTCTGAGAATTCATGAAGGGGAAATTAGGTTCGCGAAAGAAGAAAAATGTGTGGGTAATTGGAGGAACGAATTATCTGGTAAAGGTAAACAAATTTCCTTACTTGTTGCAGTACAAAACCTGCAGGCTGTTCGTTTCGTTGTTGTACTGTTGATCCATTGCGTACGTCTGTAAAATACAAAATAAAGTTTTAGAGAAAAGTTTAAAACGTGCCTTAGACCGTGCATTGTAGATCATAGGAGAGATGAGTGAACAGGATATGAGGAACACCGCGCCAAGTATCATGAACACCTTGCTGGGCGTGCGAAGATTCGTCTGAAAACGATCAATAATTACCCTACCCGCTTGAAGATTACCGTACCTTCAGGGGATGACAGACGGCCAGATATCGATCGACCGAGAAAGCGACGAGGATAAAGTTGGAGAAGATCTTGCCTGTAAATTGGTTATTAATTATTAAAATCAATTTAATAACAATTAATAATAATATAAAACAAACTAACTGATGTGCTCCAATAACCGCGACAGTTTGCACGCATACGAACCAAAGATCCAGAAGCCGAGAATCTGAAATTTAACTGTCGTTGAAGCACGAGTTTATTCTTCTGGCAACCCCGATTTGCACCTGGTGCTACATCAAACTATCATTCAAAATCAAGCGGCAGTCATTTCACTGAAAATCACGTAGGTACATTGGTTAGTTTCCGTGTTTTTCTATTCTTTTCGAAATAAAAAAAAACTGCCCACCTGATCGAGAATGGTCATCGGCAGCGGCAGCATCGAGAGGAAGTCAGTGATGCAGAGGACGGAGAGATATGTTAGCGTCGTGTTGTGCCGCATTCGAGCCCTGCAACTGAATCACGCTTTCGGATACTCTGAGATTGAACTCCTTTTGCAACATTACTAAATCCTCAGAGGCGATCAAATGGTTTCGCAAGGCTAGCTCTTTTCACGAGATAAAAGGTCTTTCATCGCTCACTTCGAATTGTCGTTCTTGACGTAGTGGACGATCGCCAGAATCGCCACGTTGCCACACGTTCCGATGATGAAGAGCATGCCGTAGAACTGAGAGGGCCTTTTTTATTCACGACCCCTGGTTCGACTCCCGGTCGGTGCGTCAATTTTTGCCATCTTTTAATGAATGGGAAAGCTGCTTTTTGGCCTGATCCCTATGGGTTTCAGGTCGCAAATTGATTGGGAAATGAATTGGTATTCATTTGCTGCTGTCTCTTTTGTGCTCGACTTCTGATGATTATTGCCGGCTCTGCGGCTCCAATCTCTCAATTGAATCTCCCGCCAACGCTAACTACATTTGTCGTTGTTGCCACGTCGCTTACCGCTGCAATCCACATGAGAAACGGCCGTCCCGAGTTGTATCCGGCTGCCGGGAATTGCGCGTGGAATGTCATCTGAAAGGGCATATTTTTGTGTATTTTCGATATTTCGATTCGGTAAGACTCAGTCCATTTCCGGCAAATTCCACAACAACAAAAATAAGAGAGATCTCAGTCTGCTCTCAATTATCTGCTGTTATTCCTCACACAAATGGCACCGCATTTGACCTCCTTTCGATAGTAGGCACGTACTAATGAAAAGAAAAGTAGACCGATTCGCGCGTTCAGTCATCATCTACTGGGTGTAGAAAACAGCTATCAGTAATCATGTTGACCACAATTGGGAGTTAGAAATACCAAATTTCGGTTTCCCGGGCACTTGAGTGGTGTTGCCATTTCACCTGCTCACTAGCTTTTCGATTTTTGGCCCGACTTCAACTCCAAAACATCTCGAGATGAGATCACTTTATTCGACTCCTGTCCAAAAACCGACAGCACCGGCTGTTATCGTTCCCACGCCTCCCTCACCGTCCTCTCTCCTCTCCAATTTTCCGTCCCCTCCTCAAGTCCATTTCTCACACATAATTCGGAGACGCGCGCAAATGGACTCTCCTATTCCCACCTCCCCTTTTTGTTCTCGATGAGGAAGACCTTTTAGGAGTGCAACCATTGTCGTCGAGGGACGAGGGAATTTCGAATATCGAAGGTTAGAGAGAGCGAGAGAGCACGGGAAAGTGAGAGAGAGAGAACATCACAATGGCGAAATGGTCATTGAGCATGCATGAAATCGACGCGCATCGTCTACCGTAATCCCCCGAGGAGCGAAAGGGCGCATCGATGATTCCCCCTAGAGAAATTACTGCTTGCACTAATAATAAGTGAGCGGCGCGCGGGGCGGCTAAAATTGGCGTGTCATTAGAACAACGCTGTCTAATTCGCGCAGAATATGATGAGAACTATAAGGAAACTTAGATGTATCACCATTATTTATTGCCCATTGATCAACTGTGAATGGGGAGGAAATGAGCTAGATCTTATCAGGGAAGATATTACACTGGAAGTGATTCGGATAAGAAAATGTATCTTCGTTTTGCGCTCCGAGTCTACTAAATTGTACATCTTCTAACGACGATGGAGCAAAATGCAGACGATCAAAGATAGCCGTCACATTTAATTTCGGCCCATCCCTTTAATTATGGTGGGTTCGAAATGCAATGATGACTTGCAAAAGATAGCGAAAAGATACTAAAAATTATGCGCCTTAATTCGAAAAAGTCGTAATGCGCGCAAAATAATGGCACCCACCACTTCGGAATTGTTCGCGTCGAGCATATATTCGGTAAAGTACGGCAGATTCGTGTCCAATTCCATCATGTCCCCGTCGTAGTCACTCATGACTCGTCTCGAGTGGGGGGAAGACTAGGGGTGATATCAGGGAGACTAAGTAAGAAGTTGTAGCCGGGGGGCTCACTGACTCCGCCCCTTCTCGACGCCCCGCCCGACAGAACGCGCGGAGCAGATTATAAGTAGACGAGACGAGAGCAGGGGGCGCTCTCCAAAGCGCACGCTCTCTCACTTGTCAGACAGGACGAGAGAGCAGGTGAAAGGAGGAGAGAGCAGAGGGGGGAAACACCTTGGTTTTTTGGGGGCGACGGCATTGCTTGAATATTGATGAGGCATAATATGAATCCGCGCCGCGTTGAGAGGGGATCAGATTTCCGCCGCGCGCCCCTCACAGGGGCCTGTTTCCGGGTGCGCTTTCGGGAATTAGAGATCGGCTCGGGCGCCGCAGCGATAAATTTAAAGAAGATGTGTCATGAACATAACTGCGTTCTCGATGTGAGATGATGTGAAGTAATTACAAAATGATGAGTCCTTGCATTCCCTATTCTGCGCGGGAATCGGCTCGATAGTGCCACCAATTATTGAAATAAATAAACCAAAAAATCATACGTTAATGGGCGGATCGATCGGCGGCGGCATGCCGAAGATCATTAGCGCCTGAATTTAGTTTATTATTTAAATATTTAAATGAAAAACAAATGACCTCCGAGAAGCGCTTGGACGTCGTCTCGTCCGTTATCTGCCATTCCATCATCTCACTCGGATCCGCCGGCCAGTATTCTTCGTCGAGGGACGACATCTACGATTGAATTAAGATATCAAACACCTCGAACATTACGAAAATGAGCAACCACGAAGAGTTGGCACTTGTCTAGTTCTCCGGAAGAATGGTTAAGTTTCACTCATTATTGATATGAGATTCACTATCGGAGGATATGCTAGACTAGACTCTCTTCCGGGGAACTCCACAAGTAGTTGAGAACATAAATATACATGGGAAAACGTTCATGGAAGTAATCATGAGAGATTGCAAGAAAGATTCGCATTAGCGACTCCACTTTTTTCGGCTCATCTAAAATTACGAATTCGAGTAATCGTGACGGAATTTTTTGCGTGTGCGCGCCTCGCAGAGAGAAGGAGGCAATAACAGGGAAGTGGCTGCGAGTGACAAGGATACATGCTGGAAGGGGGAGACTGGGGGAGAAGTAGGGGGATCGAGGAGTAGCGACGACTGATGGTCTAATAGGCCTAACAGTTGTGTTATGAATGCGAAATGTTGAAGACGAGATGGTTGATGGTTGAAGCTGATCGAGTGATGCTGGAGGGGAGAAGTATGGGAACAAGGAGAAGCGGCCACCATCAAACAGATCATTCATTAGCAAATGCTGTAGACGATCAGTTTTCTTATTGTATTTGAAGAAAGAAGGTGGGGATCGAGGAGTAGTAGCCAGATGGGAAATGTCCGAAATGTAATGAAATAGGCTCAATGACTTAGATGCCGCACATTATATTTGAACATGAAACATATCCGAAACCGAGGCTCCTTTGTTAAATTTTTCACAGGCAAACTACATCTGAGTAGCCCACTCCTCCTCGTACCCACCCCGCATGGATACCTCGCCCACTCTCCCCATGCAAATGAGCGTATCCAGGGTGGTGTCACCCCGGGCAAAGGATGAATGAAAAGGACGAGGGATGGTCTGTCTCTCCTCATTCCGCACACTCTCTCGTCCTGTCTGACTGGTGGGATTTCTTTTCGAATGGAGAAAGCATAGGGAGATGCCTCCTCCCTCCTTACTAATGCGCAGGATTCGCATTCAACCAGGCAAAAATCGGCACGAACGAGGCAAAATAGCGTGTTTTATATATGCGGAACGGGAGGAAATCTCGTCATTCCATCGTATCCAGTATTACAGGTATAATTTTGGTCCAGGGAACCGACAAAAATTGGAAAGATCGGAATTTCGGCAAATGATGCCTTTGTTCTTCAGTCAAATTTCAACACGAACACTTCCGGGGTCCAAAGCCACCCCCTCGGCTACCGTACCCCCACTGGTCCTCGGCAGACTATTACTCAAGAATGCCCATTGACTAATGCGGAAGTGGCAGGATTGGCTCTCTTCGTTTCACGCGCTCTCTCGTCGGTTAGACGCCGCGAGAGAACGCGCGGAATGGAGAGAGTCTGACGCGCGCGCGTTCGGACCATCTCGCAAGAGAATAGCAGGAAGATTGACTCGGGACGAAGAAGAATGGGGGCTGAGGTAGTGGTGGTGGGATGGGAAAAGGAATGCGGACGAAGGGAGGAGGGGGAACAGAGGGACGGGCCTAAATGGGAGGTAGCTGTGAGGGAGACAAATATGTGAGTGAAGAATGCGTCCAACCATAGGTGGGAGGAGGAGGAGAGGGGGGCTCTGAATTATTCGCGTGCCTCCCGCGAGTAATGGGCAGGCCCTATCCAGTCTGTGTGTACTCTACTCGGTTAGAGGCAGCGAGAGAGTACATGGAATGGAGAGAGTTCAGACAGTCTGAACGGGAGATATGCGAGAACTAAGAGGAGTACGGTCAGTAGAGACGTAATCGTCATCAGCTAGAGAGTTTTCGAGACTGGAGAAGAAAGAACGAAGGTCTCAGATGAAACAAGAGTTGATGAATAGTAGAGATTAGTGCTGTCAAAAAGAAGATTGCGTCTCTGAACTTCGTCTAATCTATCATTGCTCGACGAGAAAGAATGCGTATCTTTCATTTCGAAGCCCTGGTGATGAATTCGAATAAATGAAAAAGGGAGAAACCAGGCAAAAGTTGCCACAACGAATGCTTCGCTTCCGACATACTTGCGGTTTAGATCTATCGCTCTTTTTAACCACTAAGACAAATATAAAGTGGAATTTTTCACTTTTAGAGCCATACGGAGCTCGTATTGATTTATTGCCCAGTAAATTGAGCGGCGCCTCAAATAGAGTCTTGAACGTCAATGATACGAATTCAGTAGTAAATCACAACTAGCCATCAATCGTGCGCCTGATATCGAAGCAATTTTGGTTACGGAGCTGAACTGACCATAAGCCGGTGCAAGAAAAAAATACCAATTCAAGCCAATGATATCATGCCCATTTCAAAGCCATTTGGCAGAAGGAAACTCTCAGTCTCAGTAAGAGGAAGCAGGTTGCAGATAATAGCTAATACCACCACAAAATAAGACCATGCAATAGAAAATCCGTAAATCAAAGCACTCAACTCTCAAGCGAGTCCACCACAGGGCCATACGACCGAAAGAAGCTTTTAGTTTCGCTTGCGCTTCGAAAAAAGTGGAGGTCGGCATGTAGGTAAGTGTGTGAGAAAGCACGCGTGTGATTCACTAACGAACTAGGCGACGAAGAGTAAGAAGTGAATCTCTCCATTTCCACTGCTCTCTCGTCGGTCAGAGTGACGAGATAGTGCGCGGAACGAGGAGAGGCGTTCATTATCGAGCCCGAGTTGAAAGGGGCCGAGAGTGAGAGGGGGAAGATGGACGCCGAAAAACCGCGCCGGATAATGTGTCGGTGCTAATGGCACTGAGTGCCCATCCTCCTTGGTCAGAAGGATTAAGGCTAAAATCTCCTATTTTGCCCACAATTTCGGCCGTATCGTCGATGAGAGACTGCACAGAGGGAGGAGAGCGCTAGAGACCGTGAAAAATGGAGAGACCACTCTGATCTTCATTTCGAAAACACTCTGTTTATGAATCTGGTAGTAGATGAGAGAAAATGAAGCGACGCTCCTCGCCGAAATTGAGAAACTTCTAGCGAAAATAGCGGAGCCGCGCCTACCACCTCCGCACACTTAATAAGAGACCGACGAGTGGATTGCGGAAGGGTTGTCTGGGTGCGAGTCTCGAGTTTTCGGGGTGGTGCAAAATAATGGACTAGCTTCAAATAACACAATTTGCAGAGAAATGAGATTTGTATCACCTCAAAGGCAGTACTGATTTGTGTATGATCAAAGAAGGATTATTGTGATATCTCATGGCAAAATGACGAAAAGCAGAACGTTAGGCTAACTCGTTGAGAATAAACATTTGCGTGCGTTTCAAGAGGGCGTGCAATGTGATACGCCTGGGTCTCCAGGCTTCCTGGGTATCACTAGAATTCATGTAAGCAAGGGGGAAGGATGTGTGGTTCCCTGGAATCAGGAAGGAGCTTTTTGACCCTCGCTCGCGAATCAAAATGTGGATAAACGATCAGGCGCATACAAAAGGTATAGGGTACGTTAGGCGGTTCTATAGCCGAGCGCCTTCTATAGCAATCGATCAGGTGCGTCTTTGGACTGAAAAAGGGTTGGTGTCTACGACTAGACTGGCACTAGGAAGAAGTATAGGGTCATGTGTGAGAAACAGCGTGTGAAATCCGCCTTTGAGAAAGAAGCAATGGGCCGAAGCGAGCGTGATGTCGATGTCACACTTATAATCCCTAGAAAGGTCAGCACTTCATTTCGCGCACAAAACCCATAACATCGTCGAAAACTATACGTGAACAATACGCGGAAAGGGAACGGAAGGGAGGAAAAAGAGGGAGAAGTGGTGTGGGAAATGCAGCATGATTCGGTGTGAGATATCGCTCGAGAGATACAACAATAAAGATTGTTGGCGGTCAATAACAGAGGAAATGTGCAGGATGATCGTTGCTCGCCTATCTCTTCTAATCTTGATACTTTTCCATTAACGATTGCCTCTTTTCTAAGCGAAAATAGGGAAGTACCCATCGAAAAGGAGCGGTTTTATTTACAGAAAACGACTAGTCACTCAACGCCTTGCAGCGACGGCTCGGTTATTAGAGATCTCTCCATTCTGCGTCGTCTCTCGCTGCTCTGACCGGCGAGAGAGCGCGCCGAATGGAGAGAGCTGCCTTAGTCAGCACCCTTGCAGTGGCGTAAAGCAACATTAGCGGGATTACAATTCGTTTAGACTACTCTTGGAAAGGATGGGGAATGAGGGCTGGGCCTCTTCATTCCGCCTGCCCTCTCGCCGGTCAGAGAAACGAGAGAGCACGCAAAAGGAGGAGAGCGCACTTCAATTCCTCTTTTCAATTGTGAGCATGAGGCGGCAACTTTCTGTCAATTGGCGGTTTCATTACCGAGAAACAGTTCTAACCTCGTTTTCGATAGAATACAAATCAAGCTCACTAAGTGTTTATCGCACCATTTTTCGCGTGATAAAGGCAGTAATTGAGAAATGATCGAATTGAAGGCGCGTAACCGTGCCTACGTGCGGAATACGAATTGTCACATCTCGAATCGCGACCCGCATTTCGAAATACGTGCCGGCCCGCATGCTACCGTAATGGAAGCTGGAGCCAATTCGGCGCAGGAAATGGGTGCTCCTGGAAGAGCGAAGGGCCGTCGGATGATGTGCAGCAGAGGGGCCGGGAATTAAGGACCGGGAATTAGCCATTACCCATCAGACACCACGGGAAAGGACAGGAAAGGAGGGGGATAGTGCGTGTCTCTCTTCATTCCGCCTGCTCTCTCGCTCGCTCTGACCGGTGAGAGAGGTAGATCATCTTGGGAGGAGGGGGAATGCGCGAAACAGGATTCGGGTCTGGACGGACGGAAGGAAGGAAGGATCTCATTTAGCGCCGGGGAGAAGAGAAGCTCCTATTTTATGCGCTTCTTCAATCAGATAAGAATCAAAAGGAGAGCAAATTAGCGCAAAACAATGCGCAAAAATATTTGAACGTCACTACTACCGTACTGAACGCACTTAATTTCCCCATTTTTCGGGTCTGTACTCATTTCAGAGTGCGATGTAGTGGGCATATGAGGCGTACAAAAGAGGTGGCTCATTTAATGCATATCGAATAACGTGAAAAATGTGTGAATAGATGTGGCGCAGCGCGAATAACAGTGTGAAACTGCTAATGCAAGCCCACGGTCCGCTGAAGGGGGAACTAATGCAGGCATCAGAGCTCAGAAATCTTTTCTCCGATCCGTTCTTAATCACACAACAGTTTTTCGCGAAACTTCGAGGTTATTGAAATCTAAAAGTGCGGAAAACACTAAATGAGACCGGCAAAATGACGGTAAAATTCGACGAATCGCCTGTGCCAATTCGCGGGATGATGGGATCACGCGAAAGATTACAGAGTCCATGGGATGGAAGACCGCTCTCTCCATTCCGCACGCTCTCTCGGCTGCTCTGACCGGTGAATAGCAGAAGGACAGTCCCCGGTCCCTTCCAGGACGAATTCGGACACTTCCTCATCCGTTTTACAGGAAATAGCATGAGTTTGGAGCGCTAAGACGCCCCCTTTAAAGTTAAATCCTCCTATTCATGCTCATCAGAGATCGCACTAAAATGTAATGAATACCGAGTTTTCTGCAGGTGCAACTGCGATGTTTCTGCTCGAAACAACAACAATAACATGAAACAACGTAGAAGACGTGCCGAAACGAGAGAGAAGTCGCCTGAAGCGTGCGCTAAATGAACAAAGAAGCAACAATTCTCCCTCAAACAATGGCAGTTTTTGCCTCGTGTTAGCATGCGGCAGAAGTGACGCCCCACCACAACCACTCAAGCATACGCAATCTCATTGCCTTGGTCGAAATTCTGAGAAGGTTTCTTGTTCTTTTCTTTTGTTACGAAACCATACTTTATGATACAGTACCGTGCCTGAAAAGCACCCACACCGTACCAAACAAGACGATAAAACGGTCACGCGACAATATCTGATTTGTAACTGTCGTTCTACCGGTGCAACTACAAATCTCCCAAGGGGATTGTAGGCTGTTGAAGTGGATTACCGTAGAAAGAAAGAGCGCAAAGTGAAGGGACCGGGACAGTCAGAAGAACAATAAAAAAAGAAAGAAATGGAAAACAGCTGAATCGAAAGCGATCTATTCAAGCTGCATGTGTAACAGTGGACTGTGGACAGATATCCTGATAAGAATCAGAGAATGCTTGCAGAGAAAAAATGGTCAGCTATTACACTTTCTCCTAGATATTTTTGCAATAAATATCTGAAAGATTTTGGAATGCTAAAGATCTGGTATGCCATTTGATCCACATAAATCCGATTTGGAAAACGTTGTCCAGGACACGCCATATTTAGACGTCCGCGCACCTGGGGCGGAATTATTCGTTTACAGCGTGTTATATCTTGCAACTTTACATTGAAAACATATTTCATGGAAACGGAATCTAGCATTACAACGGCTAGCTGCACTCGGGTGGTAGACAAAGTAGGGATGGCTTTGCAAGAAATGACTCTCTTCATTCTGTACGCTATCTCGCCTCTCTGACCGGTGAGAGAGCACGCGAAATGAAGAGACGATTTCTTGCGAAGCCATCCCTAAGACAAAGTAGCCAATTGTTGTGCACTTTACAGAGTTCGGCGCCAAACAGTAATTGAGTGAGTGAATCAAGTGTGGGGGAGAAAGAGAGAAAGGGAAGAACGGGCAAGAAAACAGTCACCACACTGCCAAATGTGAAGCGGAAATGGACCTCTTTTCGCTGCTTTCTCTCTTGAATTTTAATGATCACTCGCCGTTTGAGGACAGGTCGAGTGATAAGTAGGCAGAATGATTAACAATTTCCGAGGATCGAGTCAGAACTGTATCTAGTCTTATTTTTACACGAAAAACATATTTCCTGGTCAAAACAAGCAGGGATTCTTCGAAAAGCAGATCATAGATCCGGGGAATGCCGGACAATAGGGTAGGCGAGCATCAAATAATTAGAGAATGCGCGGCGCATGAGAAAAATATCCACGGATTTCTGCGTGGTTGGAAATCAACAAGAAAATTACGGCGTTTTTTTCGCTAAACCGGAACAAGGAGCAAGGTGTATAAACAGTCGATTCCACTCCGGAGCTAACAGCTGTTTTACGTATTTGGACTCTCCCCATTCCGCCTGCTCTCTCGCACTGTCTGATCAACGAGAGAGCACGTGAAATAGAGAGAGCAAGAGATATGGTATGTCTCCTGTAGGCCGTTTAGTGATCAGCTGAGCCGGATTGGAGCGGCATACAAATGGTTCGTAGCGTATGGTGAGTTGAGATCTCAGAATCGAGGGAAAATCGAATCAGGAAGTGGTGGAAATGAGCTAGTTACCGCACACGACGAACGGCTTTGTTCACAAAGAACGACTTTATTTCTCTGAATTTTCAATTCTACATTATCTTTAATTGGTAACAGTGATGGAGATGAAAGACCGAACAATAGCTCAAAAATAGAACAACAACAAAAAGAGTTCGAACGCTGATCAAAACCGCTCATTTTCTACCAGGAAATTCGAGGTCTGCCTCTGGCGAATAATATTCGTATTATGGCACCGGAAGAAGAGACGAACGCTTCCTTTGGCTATTTTTTCCATGTCCGCATTCCATAGAGCGATATAAGGAATGAGGAGGAACAACATTCTTGTTCTTTGGGAATGAAGTGATTAGAAAAAGAAGTGGCATAGAAAGTCGCGACTTTCAGGTCACAACTTTGACACTAGAAGGTATCAACTAGAGTTCGAGATACGGGTAATCGTCTCTTCATTCCACGTGCTCGCTCACCGGTCAGAAAGGCGAGAGAGTTTGCGAAATGAAGAGACGATTAACCGCATTTCGAACTCTAGTTTCAACAGATACTACTATGCTAACTACGTCATTGTCCGCAGCATTGATACGATAACAAGTCGTCATTCACCTTCTATGTACTATTGTGGCTTTGACAATGTAGCCCGAAGTTGTCAGAAAAAAATACAAAAATAAATGTATAATAATGGAAACTGCCTAGGCGCATGAGCCCAAAACAGTGCCGGCTACTGGGAATGAATAGCAATTATTTAGACGGGTAATTCTCACAGATATAAATGCAGCAATTTCAGAGGCGGAGGAGGAGCGAATTCAGTTGTGAAACCTCACGCACATTTTATTTAGATTTTGAGGCAATCGAGTAGGAAGTGGGAAGACTAAAGATGAGAAAGGCTTCGCGATGTCTACACTACGCACATTCCGATCGAAACTTCGGTCAAGGGAAGGGATCGTTGCTTGAAAAGGCATGTCGTATGCGGACGAAGTCTTACAAGAACAATTATGGGCTTTGGTTGCATATGGAACACTGATTGCTTGCAGAATTGCTGACTGTTTTCCAAAGCAGAATTGAGAGAATGACAAATGGTTAAGGAAATGATACGAATATTCTATGCATATTTTGTGAAACCCCTACCAACAAACAAAGGCGATTTTGGAGCTCCTTCAATTTTGTTCGGGCACAAATACAAATCATTTATCACTACGGCGAGCAAACAAGAACGATTGAAGGACGATAAATAGTGCAAACTCTCTAATATCCGGGCGCGGTTCGGGGTGGTGGGCAGTGGTCGCAGCCGCCAGTGTGGCCAGTCGGGCCGGCCGGTCCGGGGTTTCCAGGGGCCCCCGGCACACCGGGCCCGCCCGGTCGCCCGCTGTCGCCCACGTCTCCAGGCAGACCGTCGTTGCCGGGCGCTCCCTGGGTGCCCGGTGCACCGTTGGAGCCCGGGGCCCCGGGGCTGCCCGGCGCACCAGGCGGTCCCTCGGGGCCGGGCACCTCGTTGACGTTGCCAGGGGCACCGGGCGTGCCCCGGTTGCCCGGGGCTCCCTCGGGTCCGGGAGGACCCGGAGGGCCACCGGTACCGGGTGGTCCGCGGCTCGCGGCGCCACCGGCGGGTCCGGGGTTGCCGGGGGCGCCGGGCGAACCCTTCTGTCCTGGCTGTCCGGGCGGGCCGGGAATGGCGTCCGGGCACTCGAAGCACCAGTCGATGTTGGGCGGTGGCGTGCCCTCGGCGCCGGGAGGTCCGTCGCGGCCTGAAAATAGGATAGATTAGAGTCAAACCAAAGGCAAAAGATCAAAGATCACTCACCAGGTCGTCCGGGCGTACCATCATCGCCGTCCTTGCCTGGCACTCCGGGCGCTCCCTGCACGCCGGGAGGAGAGGTACCGCAGCCGCAGCAGGTCTGCAATTTCACCGTGTTTCAATGGGAAAAATCCGAAAATCTGACTTTCGACCAAATAATTCGTTTTCCCAATCTACTCACCGGTTGATACGCAGCGACAAATTCATCTCTCGGTTCGATGCTCGGTGACGAGTCGTACCCCGCCTGTCTGCTCACACGACGACCAATCTTCACCGAAGCGTAGACCTGGAAATGGTACGAAGTAGCTTTTTTCCTTGAAAAGTCATCTTATTATTTTCGATTTCGCTCCACCATTAAAATGTCAGAAACGCTCAAATCCGCATAGATTCATGAAGAGGTGAGTGCGATTCGAGAAAAGTGCTCTGGGGTGTCAACAAAATTGGTCTCTGCTACATCAAGACTCTTCGTTCTGACAACCCCCGGTGCATTGGCACCCGTGAGTCAGCGTGATAGAGCATCTAATACCTGTGTTCGCGTGACCTCCTTCCAGATGTTGGCGGATCGGGCGCGACAGTAGTCCACCTAAGATATAGGCTCATCTCGAGATGAATGAAAACGATGTTTTTGCCATCGAAACGCACCTCGTTTTGCATGACAGTCTGCATTTGCTGCATGTAATTGTAGAGTGCGGGCACTGAGAGCACGCAAACGAGTGTGGCTATCTGCAAAACACTATTTACATCTGTATTATTGCCAGGATGAAGAATATTTCCATTTTGATGGCTTGAGATGAATAGTCTGAAGCAAACAATCGCAAATGTGGAAGTTCGACACATCTTTTAGGTACATCTGTACGTCGTCATGACGTCAATCAGAGAGATGGAAAGCCTTGGAGATGTAAAGAAACGCACCGTTGCTATTGTAACGCCGACGAAAGCCAACCTGCAAAAAGAAGGTGTTTCTTCTCAGTTTCTCATTTCTCCTATTCTCATATTCATTTCGCTCGCGGATTCTATTCACCAGTCCTTCTCCTCATCTCCTTGACACCCAAACATGTTATTGGAAGGAGGGGGGAAGCGGGGAGGAGGAGGATAGTGTCAGGGATTATCTTATATTATGATGATGATGATAGTTGCGGAGACCTTCTCCCTAGTTCTCCCCTCCCCACCCCTTCCTAGCGCACCTTGCGCCTACTTGCTCACTTGAAACTAAAGCGAAATTGATGAATTCCCTGACCTTCTAAAATAGATTATTGATTGGCCCTAAGCTGTTGCTTCTCTAGTTCTGACCGCCTCTGTTTCACTTTTTCTCGTCTGCGACACTAGAAATTCCGAAGTAGGGGATAGATCTCATTCCCGTCTTTTCCTGATTATCGATTAGCCCTTCGCTTCGTGAGCAACCGCTTTCTCGAGTTCTACCGCGCGTATACTTTCAGCCATTCTGCTTCTAAACGACATGGGAAATTCGGAGTCCGCTGAGAGTGCGGAACAAGAGGGCACAAAGGCTAAGCAGAAGGTTGGTTAAATAATTTATTAAGTATTTTCGAAAATAAGTCCATACCTCCTCAATCCCCTCGCGTGCTCTTCCAACTCGAGCAGCGACGCCTTGTCGCTGGCCATCGTTGTGTGCGTCTGGAAGGTCGACGATTACCACAAATCGAAGAAGCAGTCGATTTCCGACAGGCCGACGTTTCCTAGCGGGCGCACCACGGCACACTAATGGCGGGTGCCCTTTCACGCCCCATCGCAAGTGCGCGAGATAATGGCATGTGTCTGGCCTTGATTGGGATGTCTGGCAAGGGGGCTGGGAAAAACTCGGGGTGGGATAATGGATCGCGTTAGTGCGGTGGTGCGGCGGCTGGGAAACGTCGCCCTGTCGAAAATCGACTGCGAATGAGAGCGAATAACTGTGTGTGCGCGGGGAATGTACAAGGAAGTTTTTGCGCCTAGACCCCATTCCGAGATGAGAGGACACCACTTATTAAAGTATGTCCTTTCGCGAGCTGTACAAGAGAGTCAAGAGCGACTGTGCATCGAAAAAGCGACCAGTGCAACAGACCAGCACGTTATAGTTTACAAGGACTATTCATACTGCTTAATGCGAGTGAAAGAACGGACATTACTTTACGACAATAGGCTGAGGCGCAAAAACAGGCGGATCAAGAAAGGGAGGGCATAATGCAGTGTTCGGAACTTTGGCGCGCACTTAAAGCGCTTATTATACGAAATTACCGGGTGTGAGTGCACGAAAAGGGAAGAGGAGAGGTCTGACACTTCTCTCCCTCCTGCGAACTGCCCAGTAGTGTGGAAATTACAGGGCTAAGCGGAAGGATTAGTGGGGGGGGGGCACTTGAGAAGGGTTCCGTGGGAAGCATCTAGCGTCGTATGGAATATGCCGAATTAGAGCCGGGGTTCGAATAAAATTCTTTTCGAAAGTCTGCTAATTGAGAAATAATTGCAAGTGCAATACAGCGGCAGCGATGATGGGGCAATGGCAAACTTTGAATCATTCTCAATTCTAGGATCGAGGAAATCGGGATTTTGGGCTGGCTTTTCCCAGGCAGAGCGGACACACAACCAGGATGCAATCCACTCCTCGCTCCCTGTCTTTATACCGTCCGATCAGAGGCGGCGTTCGTTCGAAACGAGTTCGACCTCGTCCTTTTTGCGCACTCCCGATAATGGATTGGCAATGGGATCAGGGGCTTGTTCCTATTGGCATTATGCGGATTGTTGCTGCCCTTTGATCTACGAGGGAGCGAGTGAGTGGCCTCGAGGTTAGCATTGAGTAAGGCAATGGCCTCATCATCGTTAAGTGTCTTATTGTGGGGCAGGGAAGAGATGTTTTGCCTTTTCGCAGCGATTTTCGAAATCGGAGTTATTCTCGTGCTGCCTGTAATAGCCCCTCAATCGGATTAGTCAAACAGTGAAGAATGGGGAATGGTCTTTTCAGTTCCCGTACTCTCTTGATAGCCAGAGAAAGCCAGAACTCATGGAAAAAGAGAGAATTGGAGGATTACCAGAGGGTCGAGGAGTGCGTCCTCTGTTTTGATTCACGTTCTATCGACGGAATACTCTCCCCTTTCTGTTAGTCGAAGAGTACTCGAATATCGCCTTGATGATGCGCCTTTCCCTGTGAGCATCGACGCATTGCTTCTCAATTTTCCGAAGAGAGAGATGAAATGAAGCGATACTCCCGATATTTTCCTGCTTGTGTCACTACTTTTTTGCACCAGTAGACAATCTTTGTCTTTCCTCCATTCATGATAGAGATGTATCAAAAAAGGATTCAAAGTAGCCAATCGGGCTCCTCTCTCCTCGCCCCTCCTCCTCCTCCCCTCATTAGCGCACCTATCGCCTTCTCTCGAGTAGTCCTCGTGATTAGCGAACGGCAAATTGGCCGCTCTCTCAATGCAATCCGCTCTCTTGCCAGTCAGAGAAAAGGCGAGAGACCACGCGGCATGAGGAGAGCGAGAGAAGAGATGGAGAGACACTTCACCCACACCTTCGATCACACTCATTTCATCCAGATTTCGCAGCGATTAGCCGAGCCTTTGGCATTTGTCAGCTCCGTTCCCCATTTTTTCGTCTTATTTGTGGCAAAATAGCACGCGCAAATGAGAGAGGGTCCCCAGCAATTTTCGAATCGGGAATAGGGGGGGGGAACGAGTACGGTAGAACCTATTTAAAGCGGGTTCTGGGTCGCGAAACCATGCAATATGCAGCCCAGTCGTCAGCGCAGCTGCAGTCCGGGGATGCGCCGTTCGCGGGTGAGTGAGAGAGGGGAAATGGAACTCCAATTGATGAGAGACTCAGCCACCTTAATGCTGGGAAGTACGATATCGTAGTCGCATCAGAACTGTCCGATTCTTGACTTTTTTGGCTGAATTAGAATACCCGGAAACAGAAATCGTAATTCCTGCCCTCGCACAATTCCGAGTAGTCCTCGCTACGTCTGCATCATACCCGATAGTTAACTTTGAGTGGCTCACCTCCCCTTCTCTCTTCTCTCGTCTCTTCTTTTCCCCCGCCGGTTATCAACAATTTTCTTCTTCTTCTTCATGCTAGCCGCATCTCTCTGTGTCTTCCCCCATCGATTGCTCTTGTTTTCACTGTTTTTTTGCGCCGGTTTCTCACTTTTTACGAAATTAAGCGCGTTTTGTTGCTGCTTGACAGTTGCTAGGGCATCAGATTAGGCTTTTTTCGTGAGTTCCGATGGGTGGCCAAAACATTCGTCGTACTCGAAGTTAGTGCTTGCACTAATCAAAGCTTTCCAACTCCTGCAGCAAACCCAGTGATTTTACCAATTTTAGATGTAACCTGGGTAAAAATCGCATCATACCCCCTTATCTTTAAGATATGATAGCACATGCGCTATTTGTTGCGAATTATGCGCAAGCTTTTCTGCGTCATTTCACATGAAGAATCCCATTACATCTCATGAATAGCAAATAAAGAGCTATCTCTATTCATCATGCTATTTCGCATTCGACAGACCAACGAAGATCCACCATCGTTATCACAATGTTCTCGATGTTATTGCGAGATGGCGATTGATTGAATCTCTCTATTTCGAATAGTCTCTAGCCGGTCAGAGAAACGAGCGAGCTTCTTCTCATGAAACAGACCAGGAACACGCGATTCGTTCATTCACAAATTCGAGTCAACAGTCTCTTCATTTCGCATGCTCTCTCGCTCTTGTCTGACATTAGAGAGCTAGAAAGAGTTGATTCTTGAGAACTCTTCCTTCCTATGGTGACCCTAGTAGAGGTCCTTTTTTCCTCATAAACCATCAATTTCAGCAACAGCAACGTCGCAAGAAAGACTACACACCTCGCTCTATATCGGGTAAGAATTCTCTGACCCATTCCAGCCCTCTCTCCAGTCTCTAATGCCAGTCTCTAATGCTTCCTTCATCTTTTCGTCAGAATAATGAAACAATAGTATTAATTCACCCAAATTTCAGCAACTGATGATACCGAAGAGCGAGTGTCCGATCCGCTAGACTCTGCTAGAAACTCCCCTTGGTATGACATTTTTAAATTCGCTCAATTTTTAAAAAAATGGGATGTTTTTACATTGAACCCCCTCCCATTCTCAACATTCTGACAGTGAAACGTACATTATACAGTCCCGCAGAGTCTCCCCCTTAACGAGCGTGCCGCGGCGAGTCGCGGCGAGTCACCCCGAGTCACCCCGACTTGTACTGTGAATTTGACCCCTTCAAAGTGTATATCTTTTTGGCTATTTTTGACTGTGAACTTCTATCATGTCTCCCCATCGACCTGTCAAAAAAGATTTTTGAAATTCGTTTCCGGTAGCTTGTCTCAGAAGCTCGCTCATTTACCCCCTCCCCTCCCCCCTCCCCTCATTTGCGTTTGCCCTCACAGCCGATCCCCTCGCCAGATCAGAATGCGAAATGGAGTAAGCAAATGAGGGGAGGGGAGAGTGGAGGGGGTAAATGAACGAGCTTCTGAGACAATCTAACGGAAACGAATTTCAAGAATCTTTTTTGACAGGTCGATGGGGAGACATGATAGAAGGCCACAGCCAAAAATAGCCAAAAAGATATACACTTTGAAGGGGTCAAATCCACAGTACAAGTCGGGGTGACTCGGGGTGACTCGCCGCGACTCGCCGCGGCACGCTCGTTAAGGGGGAGACTCTGCGGGACTGTATTACTCACCCCATCTTACGATCTAGACATCAATGATAATGGATGAAAGGTGATCAGTGTGATGTCTGAAGTGTACTTTCTCTCAATTCCGCCTGCTCTCTCGTCGATCAGAGAAACGAGAGAACATGTGAAATGAGGAGAGCGCCGTCTCCATTTGCCGTCCCTAGAGGGCACTAATGAGATGACTTGGCTTCATACCGTATAGAACTTCGAGTTGTCATCATACAAGCTATTAATAATTGATAATAAATATTATTTAAATAAAATAAAATATTTATTAATTAAATTCAGCATTCCGATGCCAGGCGCGCCGCTGGGTGCAGGATTCTCCATCTTCGCGAGACTTTTCGCATGGAAGACTCACGCGTGAGCAATTTATCATACTAATCATACTAATCGGAAATCTTTAATCTTTATTAATCTCCACGCAACCTGTACCGTTCAGTATTTAAATGGGGAAGGAAGGTTGGTCTGTTGGCTCGGTCACAGCGAGCTCTGGGGGGAAAGGGTTGTGGAATGTGGCAGTTATGCTTTACAATCGAACTCGTGGGTAGGAAATGACAGATCAAAGCCTCCGATCATGTCACTGACTAATATTTTACGAACGTAAGTTCTCCTACAATGGCGTCTGATGAGTAAGAGTTGTTGTCGACACAAACATCCGGTGAACTGAAGATAACACGCGATTTCTGAGACAGTAAGGGACGTCAAATGCGTTTTTCTTCAACTTCAACTTTTTCTTGTAAAGCATCAAATATGTACCAATCGCTTGTGGAAACTCATTTCACCGTAACTTGTGGTGCTACAGTACCCCGGATAGATGATGCCTATGAGTCAGCCATTCGAGAGGAATTCCGGAGGCTCGTGCCAATTAACACTTCTTCTTCATCTGGTCAACACTTGAGTTCCATCCGCGATACTCCCTTCCTCGCCACTCCTCCGTTTCTAGTCGGCTAATGAGCCATTGACTGCTGGGAAGAATTGATAGTTTCGAAAATATTTTCGAAATGTTCTTCCCGAATTTCATCAACTGCTGTGAATGCAGCAGAAGACCGCCCCGCCAAGGACCGTGGTTAGTTACGGTAGCTGGACTTCCTCGTTTTAGCGTTCATTTCTAGCCTGAAAACCCCATGTTTTACGGTCGTTTTTGCGCAAATCAGATCCCTGAAACCGAGCAGTTTTTGCGGAAAACCTTCAATGTAATCAACTCGAATTTTCATCCCAATCATCTGTAAATGAGTCTCGATGTTCAATCAGTTGTAACGAACTATTCACAGGAAGTTTGAAAGGGAAGAGCGATTCTGCTCAACTCATTAGCATGTACATCCAACCTGTTACTTGGATGGGAGAAATTCTACTACAACTTTTCACTTTCTTAGAGAGTTTTCGCGAAAACTCGGGCAAATCCCTCGCCCGGCAAATGTTTCTATGGCAATCTCCGATTCTTTCGTGAGAGTACATACAATTCTCGCGATTGCGCGGTCTCTCGTCACCTCGATCGGCGAGGCATTGTACCAATTCGAGAGACAATTCTGCTCAAAGAGTAGTCAGACAGGGCGAGAGAGCGTGAGAAAGGAGGAGAGTCTCATGACATCCCTACTCGGCGCGGTGTCGTGAAATCGTGAAATCCGAGCCATCTCGTAAGAACTCGCGTATGCGTGGCGAAGGAAGAGATCAAGTTGCCCCTCTCGCGCAGCATAACATTTCCACTCTCGGATATAATATGCAAATGAGCGCCTACCTATTGCACCGAGCACAGCATTTGCCGTATTTGTTGGATTTATTGCACTAATGATTGAAGGATCCTCGAATTTCCCTTGATTGTAACTGCAAACCTCATGCACATCCCTGATGATCAGTAGAGTTCGAAATAAGTGTCGTCGTTTCATTTCGCACACTCGAAACTAGAGAGTGTGCGAAATGAAGAAATGATTCTCCGTATTTCGAACTCTAGAGATTGCACAATCACTAGCAAGAGCGAAGTGTGTGTACTTTCACCAGCAATTGTCCACAATTCCTTCGCCATCTTTTGGTCAACGATTAACCAATAGGCATCACAGCTCGCGTGACTCCTGCAATCCATTGTAGCTCCAGCAATAATATTTGCGCGATGCCAGCTGATTGTGGAAAGGAAATGCTTCTGTTAAGGGGTATATGTAGTCTTGTCAAGGCATGTTGAATGTTTCCTCATGATCTCAAAGATCAAATACATAGTTGGTTATTACCACCAACCCCTGTCAATTTCATTTGAAGACTCAATGATTCTTCATTGGAACTCCTCAATGGCGGAATAGTTCGCATTTCCCGATCTCTTTTTGTTAAGAATCAGAGTTAAGGGAACTTCATCCCAAATCTCCTCCCTTCACGCCGATAATTATGCCACCAGGTGCAATTCCCTACTGGAATCGGCCCATTTCTTGTGCGATCAGGAGGAGCGAGAGAGCACGCGAAACGGAGAGAGTCGGACGCCATCGTCCGCTCGCCATTTCGCCTTCTGATTCCATGCTGACGTCGTCGACGGAGAGAAGGAGAGGGGAAAAGAGTTATGCGTGTGTCTTATGGCTGCTCACTCGCCTCTCTCTCCTTCCAAGAACCGCCTCGATTGTGACTCCAATCGTATCTCCCTCTTTGTTATCACCAAGTAGCTTATCACCTTCTCTATGTTATCATCCAGTATCGATCGGTTAACATCTGCGTAATTGATACTTGCCCATTTCCGGAAGTTTGCCGAGTTTCCCCTGAAACTGAGATAACTGCCAATTTTGAGTTAGAAGTTTTGCCTCGCTTCAACTTCCATCGATTTTCGCACCATTTTCCAGCCAGTTTGTCATGATTCTGAAGGCAAGAAGGAGGGCGATTGAGAGTGGGAGGGGAAGTTCTCTCTCCTATTCAGTCTGAGTATTGATTGCGAGTTGTACTCAAGGTGCTAACAATCTCTCCACTCTCAGTCATCCTTTTCTCCCTTTTCTCACCTTCAAGTCACCCATCAGCTACCTTCTAGTGTTCACACGCAGTTTAAGAGCCCCCATTTTCGCGCTTGGATTGGACATTTAGTACTATCGAATTCCATCCTCATTATAGTGTGGGATGATCTCAAATTTCAATTTGGTCATCACCTCCGAAAAGATTAGCTCAGGATTATTGGGCCCGAATATGTGCAGGAGCGGGATTAGATCAAGGGATTAAGAGCTCCTCACGATCTTGATTGAGTCTTCTGTACAAATTTGACTACTTTTTCGCCAAATCCGCCTGATTTCGATAGAATTGTTCTGCTCTTAGTATCATCTGCTTGTAGCCCCCAGACTCCCGATCAATACCGTTCACTGCCATAACTCTTAGAAATGGCTCTGCCCTAGATTTGCCCTTTCTCAGGTTAGTTACCAAACTCGCTGATAGTCAGGCCTTCTGTGCCAATTACCCTTCTTTTCTCTCTCTCGACCACTGGGGAAATTTGTTATGATAACTCTCCCCAGTCTTCTTCCCTTTCTCTTCTCCCCCTCATTATCTCCACACGAGAGAGAGTCAAACGGGCAATTAGCGATATCGATCAGAGAGACTCTCGCAACTCTCCCCCGGACGACTACGGTAGCTGCTCTCCTCAACCCGCACGCACTCTCTCGCGTGTAGAGACTCTGTCCGCCTCTAAGCCTACCGTACTTCGCTAGTGCGCCGACCTATTTTGGGATACTGTAGCCGCTTTATAGGGTACGGCGGCGGAAAGGTTGTGCGTGGGCTGACTATGGTAGCGAGCATTTCCCCGGGGAGCGAAATATCACGGGTTGATGTCATCTCGTGAGTAAATTTCCCTTAGCAACCACATAGTTAATGTAGAGACCACCCAAGGAGATGGAAGTGCGATAAAATAAAGCAGTTTGAGGGGCATTTTTTGGGAATTCCTTGACGCAGAACTCGGCTTTCCTCTTTACTCTCTTCCCTCCATTCCTCCATTAGTGAGATCGAATCTGCCTAAAACTCGGGCTCCCACAACTCCATTACTGGCCTTTTGCAGTAGATGCGATATGCGAGGAGCTAGTACTCCTTCCTTTGTTCATTCCTCTTCATGTTAGCATAAAAATTCATTGCATTCCTACAGAGACCCCGCCCCTCACATACATATGTCGCTGTTCTGATACTCAGGCCTTTTTTAATCATGCTCTCCCATTATTCCCCCTCCTCTCGCCTCTCTCTGCCCTTCTAACCTAGTCGTTTCTATGACGCCTAAGCCAGTCGTTATTTTGTTCTCGCTCTTTCCTCTCTCTCCTATCGATTCCCTGTATACCGTCCGCCTCTCCCACTTCTCTTCCACTACTACCGTATCCCTTCATAGTGTGCGTGTGCGTGCGTGCATCAACCAGGCGACGTTTCTCATTCGTCGCTCCCCTCCGTCAAACTGGCTCCCCTCTGCTTCTTCTCCGCCTGCGACGCCATGGGCTGCAATATGAGGTGGGCCGTGGTGTGCGAGATGGTGCGGCCGGGTGCGCCGTAGGGTGGTGCACTTTCCCAATTGGTTACTGAAGGGTACTGTAGACATCACTGATCCTCCAGGAGTCTCTCTCGCTCCTGGGTTACTGTAGATTGAATTTCTCTTAGAACTACCGTAATCGGATCAGTTCTCGATCGATAATTACGTCATCGGTGGCAATACGAAGCCTCTGACGTGAGCGAGCCGTAACTCAATTGTATCCGAGAGTGGCTTTTGCCTGCCAGACACACAACTCTCCCAGGCCTGGGAATCGACTTTCCATCGATTGCCGTCTAACTCTCTCCCCTTCGCCTGATCACTAGCCGCTCTCTAGCCCTCCTCTCTCTTCTGTGAGAGTTTCACCTGCAGCTACGTCAATCGGGAGCTGTTGTAGCTGAGCGAATCCTGAGAAACCTCGTGAAGCGAGATGGGAAAGGGAATGATGTTGATGATGCGGAGTGGGGAGAGAATCCATTTTCATGCCAAGGAACAGCAAGTACTGCACAATGTCATCGTTGCTTTGCGTTTCGTTCAGAAAGAAGAGCCTGTTTGTTCAAGCTCCAGCGAGCATCGTAGTCAGGATGATAAATGCCTGATTAATATGCTCACTGTTTACCGGTTCTCTGGTTGCGGAAAATAAGGCGAGATACTAAAACTCTCCCCTTCGCAAATTTCCCAGAGGAGCACGGGGGTGACTATTATATCGATTTACCGTGTGTGTACCACGCGCTAATTCTACCATACTTATTTTCTACGTTACTACCCAGATCAATTTCTTTGTCTATTAAGGGAAGTGGATCATGCTTCTCGGATTGTACTTCCTTAGACTTTAAATCACTATTTCCCATAGGCGAACACCTGACAGCGATCTATTTTCCACTTAGTATCTCATTTTTCTGGAAACGGAAAAGGCACTGCTATTAGAATGCTCACATGCCTTTCTTTATCTCTTTTCTCTGTTGTATTCTTTTCGCAATGACGAGAGCGAAAAAATATCGCTAGTCGTTCCGAACGGAGCCCCGGAATGAGAATCGTCAGATACATGGGAAGACTGTGACTGAGAAATCACCGTCATCTTTGCGAATCGGGGAATGATGAATGCATCGTCTTCATCTGACTTCAGTTGACGATAGTCTCGGTTACGGTGGTTTAATTCTTTTCGGGATACCGTAACTGCCTAATTTTGCGCGTATACTGTAGCATAGTCATTCGAGAATTTCCCGCCACTCTCAAACCCGCATTTTTCTTTCCATCTCCTTTTCGCTACCCCCTCATCATTCGCGCCTATGGCCTAAAAGCTGCATCTAAAAGCTTCCTTTCAAACCTTTTGGGCTACGGTAGCGAGATCTATCATTCTCTAACGTTGAATTTCTTACTTTCACAACCTGTAGTTCACCTTTTAGGCGTAAAAGGTCCGTCAAAATGCTTTCTCAAAGCCCAATTGTCCTCACTTTGGGTACGGTAGCGGGCTCACTTATCCTTTCACAATGAATTTCTACTTTCGAAGCCCCTCATTCCCCTCCTTTCTCCCCCTCAATTCGGATCTCTTTCCTAAGAGCAGCATCTAAAAGCTTCTCCTCCTGTCGCTGAGTAACCACTCCATTCACTCTTTTCCGCCCCACTCATGATCCCATCTCAGCTCCCCCACTGAAATTGCCCGCTTCTGTGACTTTGAGCAGCACTTAGCAACCGATCACGAGATATCCACTGCCACGAATCGATCCAGTTTTTCAGTAAGCGACAAATTGGAAAGAGCACAAGAGTAGATACGGTAGACACACGATGCACAAAAAATCGCTTGAAATCCTTATTTTTAGTTCGTTTATTGAAAAAAATCTGACCACCGCATTCGTGAGCTGACTTCTGAAACGTGCGCCATGATGAGATTCCTTCTATTTCATCATCATTAATCACGAGTCTGCTCCGGAAGCACCGGAAGTACCGTACCCCCACTTCTCGATTACTCCTTCCCCCCCCCCCCC
>LS533253.1:743636-789073 GCA_900490775.1 Pristionchus maxplancki
TCAGCTGCTTTCCCTGCATCAGAATGCATTTGTCGCGTGCTGTAAGTGGTGCGTCGTGCATTGCTCTGTTTGCCATAGAATCCCTTATTGTCTTCATAAAATCAAGAAAAAAAGGCTTTATTCTCATTTTTATCACCTTTAGTCTCTTCTTTCCGAAGAGAAAGAGAATGCTGAGAGACGAGCCCATTAATGTAGCCACTTCAAGTGATTTAATCGATCCTCCGCTCATGAAAGTACAACTTCCCGTATCCCGGGCAACTGCACTAACTACACAATCTATCCATTATCACGGCCCTCTCTCCCTGTCTGCCCCTTCCCTCCTTCCCTCCTCATTCCACACCATCCCTCTCCCCTCAACGTTCTCGACACCCTTCCCTAAGATGCCCTCCCTCCCTCCTTCGTCCTCCTCTCCTCTCGCCTCCTCTTCTCATAGTGCCAATTTCTCGTTCGCGGGCCCGCCCCGATCTCTTTTCTATTTCATCGCCATTTCTAGCCGGATAGTCGAGCCGATCGAGAGTTCCTCCTCCGCTCATTCGGGTGGCACACCACCGGCCGGCCGTATACCGTACCCCGCCGCACTACACCACACACCACAGAAAAGAGTGGCGGGCGTCTGCGCCTGTATGGGCAATCGAACTAGGTTGGTGGTGTGCGCTCGGGTGCGCCCTCGCCTCGACGACGTTTGCCAAACGTCGCGTACACTAACCAAATTAGCCTCATGACGTTAGCGCTGCAGCAGGTGCAAACACACGTCGGTTTGTGGCCCTCAGAAAAAGCAAAGCTTGTCAAAATCGGCGCAGGGGTCTAGAAGTTTGTGCTTGCCGACTCATTTGCGCAGAGTGGAGTCAGGAACAATCTCTTCATCTCCTGTTTATGAGCGCTCTCTCGTCGGTTAGAGCAGCGAGAGAGCATGGAAAAGCGAGAGAGTCGGGCCATAGGGAGTCAAAAAGTGGAGGAAGCGGCAGTGGAAATCCATCCGCCCGTCCCTTCTTCCGATTAGGAAGGCGAGTCGTCCTGAAGAGAGGAAGCAATGTGAACTGCACTCTTTCCATATGGGAGGACTCCATTTCGTGCGCCCTTCCTTCCTTCTCTAATGCAGAGTCACGCTTGGCTCATAACAAAGGCGAAGGGTCACATGAGGCCGCGCGCTAAGCGGTTTAATTAAAAATCATCATGCCGGATGCGGGGGGGGGAAATGCAGAAAATAGTGTACTACATTGCAAGGTTCCTGAAAGGCACTCGTTTTTCGGGTAAAATGTAAAAATGGAGCTTTCGGTAATACTTAAAAATTAATTTGAAAAATAAAAACTTAATTAAAAATAAATAATGCGTACCTTTGCAGCACCGTCGAGCCTAGCAAGTAAGCCCAAGTTCTCTCGGTTATACGGTATAAATAATTGTTGTGCTCTTTCGTCTCGTTGTGGTTGCACCTGCGTAATGTCGACAACAACATCATCATATATTCCGACCCGAATCAGCACGCTTTGGGCACTTTCCTCGTCTATCATTCAGAGCTGTTGCTACAGAGTTTAAAGTTTTCCGGCCCCCATATAGCGACTAATCCGATATATCAGCATGATCCTTTGAGCTCTGAGGCTATGATAGTCGTACATTTTCGAGGAAGGCGAGGAAGGCACAATGCTGTCTCTGCGCGCTTCGCGTGATAGGACATCAGCACTCTTTTGTGAATTATAGACTCTCCTGCCTTTCCACGCTATTTCGTCGGTCAGAACTCGGTCTCTTCATTCTTCACGATCTCTCGTTTCTCCGACCTGCGAGAGCGCGGAGAGTCGACATTCATGTGAATCAGGCATCACCTGAGTAACGAGAAGAGCGGGATATCGATAGCATTAGACAGTAATAAGGAGAGATGAGCTCCACTCCTCTGCTTTTGTCATCGTCGACAGTATGGGCTTCTGATGACTTCCAACGGCGACGCCATCTGATGACTGCCCTGTTCGACCGTCTTCGATCCATCGCGACGCTACTGAGAAACGCCCCGGAAGAGGGCATCTTCTACATATTCCGGTAGCTGATCTTTGATCTTTGCCCCTTCTATTCCTAGGGCCTAGGGAATGAGTCATTCATTATCAGTCCCTCTCTCGAGATAAGGTCGGCGTCCTCTTGAAAAGGTGTGAATTTTCTCGCGATGGAGGGTTTTTTGTGCTCGCTCTCCCTCTCTTTCTTCGTCTCTCGCTCTTCTCTGGAGTGAGAAGGGAAGGATAGAAAAGCTAGCTGGCTCCTCTGCCTCTTCCCGCTCCCCCCTCCCCTCCCTCTCCTCTCGATCGTCTTTTGCCTGCCTACTGGCGGTCTCTCTCCCCTCTGGCCCTCCCTTCTCTCCTCCCGCTCTCTTCCCTTCCCTTCTCTTCTTCTTCTTCTTCTTTCATCGATTCTTTCCCCTCTCACACGCGCGCATACACAAGTTCCCCCTCTCTACTACCCGTCTTTTGCCCGCCATCGTGTGTGACGCGTCGTCCGCTCCAGACGCGTCAGCTTCTCCCTCACGTCACGCGCACTCGCGGTCTGAGGTCGCGCCCGCGCGTCCTCACGCGCCGCAAAATTTCCTCCGGCAAGCGCGGCGGCTGCTGCTGCGTGCTGCCCTGCACATCGACCGCGTCCGCGCCGGCTGCGGACGACGCGACGGCGCGTCGGCGCACGCGTCCGGACGACGCAGGCTCCTCCGCGTCGGTCCGCGAGGAGCTCGCGGGCGGCAGCGGCGACGCGACGTCATCCGCGTCCGACGCGGCAGGCGGAGCGGACGAGGAGAGGAGCGGGTCGGCGGCGAGTCGCGCGAGTAGACGACGGCGGAGAGGAGAATCGGGAGGAATCTCCAAGATTATGAAGTGGATTGTCTGCGATTGTGCGAAGAGTGACCTGGGAGACAAGTAAGTTGTTCATTTTGTGCTCATTTGCCGTCCGTTTCAACCCCAAAAAACCGCAAATTCGTATTGGTCTATTAGCGCGTGTCATGCTATCCTTCATTTTAATTAATCGACATGCACGGTTCACGGAGCTTAATCCCCCTCCATAGCAACGCGGCGTTTTGTAGCCTTATGAGATATGATAGGCGCGCTCCATGGCATAACCTTTAGTCGGATTATCCCCCGACGACGCCCCTCCCCCCATTCATTCGCTCTGTTATTAGTAGTAGTGTTGCGAGTGTGTCTCGTGCCCCCCTACCTCCTCTCTCTCTCTCTCTACGGATGAGCACATGAGGAATAATAGTCTCGTGCCCTACTCTACCATGCCTCTGTGGTGCAATGACGGCAGCGAATCCGACGATGAGGGGTATTTTACCGCTTCCATTTCCAGAAAATAGGTTTTCCGAGGCTTAAAAAGCGCATATCTCCGTTTTTTGAACTCAAAATTCAGCTGTCAGCTGTTGTCGAATGTGTTCTAGAGCACTTTAGTGCACAAATCGCGGCGCTCAAGTACCAGGTAGAGCGAGAGAGCGCGCGGAAAGAAGAGGGCATAGGGGATTTCGTGTACTATCTCCAATCTCGCTCTTTGGCGCTACGACAGGTCTGCCACCGCAAACCAGTCGTGCTCTAAGTGAACAATATAGATTGCTTCCCAGACATCTTTCCCCTCTCCCCGGCCATTCATTATTCGATACACTTCCCTTCCCTTCTTGATTAGTAGGAAAAGGGGGAATGAATCTTCTCTCCTCTTTTCGCGAGAGAGAGAGAGAGGGGAATTAACTTCTTCTCTCCTTCCTCTTCCACTCAATCCCGATGCTACCTCCTTTTCCCATTCTTCTTCTTTCTCTTCTTCTCGGGGGGAAGAAAGGAGGAAGAAGGGATCCATCCTAATGGACCTCCTTGATATGATCGGCTCATTTCAATGGAAGAACGTGAAGGGGAGAGAGGAGAGAAGGGGAGCTTCTATTGATTGGCATATGAAGGGGGAGAGGGGGGAGAAGGGGGAAGGGGAGGAGGTGAGAGAGAGAGAAGTTGGCAAATATATTCACAGCCGCACACGTCTTCCCACCCCATTTTACTCGAGGGTAGAAGGTGTGGATGGAGAAAAAGAGCTGAGATGGTCTTTGATCTTTGAGAGGACGTCGAAATTCTAGGATTGTGGAATCTCAGTCGGGCCCAGCTTAGGGCTACTTCGGAATCCCCGGCTTAGATGGCGTCAGCGTTGAGACTGATGCTGAACTTTATTCTGTCTGCCCTTCTTCGTAGAATTAATTGACAGAGTTGACAGTCTCCTCATAGCATATATAATACATTTATCCAGTCGCCAGGGAATGGACCTGCATCTTCTTTCTCGAAGTGTCAGAATCTAGCTAGATAGTAGAAAAAAATTTCGAACCACATTTTCGAAAATCTCCAGAATCATCGCCATTTTATATACACGGAGCAAAGTCCTACATGCGCAATCGATGCGCCGCGTAATTCGTAATTCATTCTTGCATAGTAGCGAGGGATTCGCACGTCTCTTCATTACGCACGCTATCTCACCGGTCGGAGCACCGAGAGAGCGCGCGGAATGAAGAGACGGCGCCAAGCATCGCAGCTCATGCTCGCCCGATAGCCCCACTACGTATCCGATTACACGCACATACCTTCCCCCCTTACCTCCTCCCCCATCCACAACCTTCCAAATACCTCTCCTCTGCCACCATTCCGCTGGTAATTGCACTCCGTCGCTTCTCGCCCATGCCCAAGCGCAAAAACACCGCACCAGCACGCCTGTAAGCTCGTTGTGCAGTCCTAAAATCAATTATTAAATTAATAAAATTATAATTTTATAATTAATAATCGATATTTATTGTAGTGGCGGCGTCGGCGCGAAGGAGAATCGACCGCGCGACAACGCCAGGGATGACCCATACGAGAAGTGAGTGGCGTACGGTAGTCTACCGTAACCCCAGCGAATCACTAACTGACTCTTCTCAGGCCAACATACGACACAATCTTCTCATGGTCGCAATCATTCGAGAATCTGATGAAGAATCGATGTGAGTTCTGGAGATCAAAGATTAGAGTTCAAAGATCACTTTGCAGCCGGGCAAAAGTTCTTCGCCGAGTTTCTCAAGTCAGAGTACTCGGACGAGAACATTCTCTTCTGGCAGGCATGCGAGGAGCTGAAGAGGGAAAAGAACGCAGAGAAGATCGAGGAGAAGGTACGGTAGTCAGGAGGGGTACGGTAGTTGAGGGTACGGTAGTTGAGGGTACGGTAGTCAGGAGGGGTACGGTAGATATCGATCGATTCTTACAGGCGAGAATCATCTACGAGGACTTCATCTCGATTCTGTCGCCAAAGGAGGTGTCGTTGGACTCGCGAGTACGAGAGATCGTCAACAACAACATGGTTAGTCATGAGATCATAAGTCTGACCTAACGATCATAAATCTGTCCCAACTCTAAACTCTTCCCACTTCCGTGCCATAGATCAAAGACCAATCTGCAAAAGGCTGCTGACCTTTCGGAAAGCTTAGAAGCTGTCTTCTAATCTCATTCGTTTCTCCATTCTGTAACGCATTAGCGAGAAAGGATATGTGAAACCTACTAATGAAGAAGCAGAGGCGTAAGGCCATTAGGAGGGCTTGTTTGCGTCGTCGAAAACATCGCGGAAAGGTCGTCGAGTTCAGAGGCTTGTTATTATGATGGGATGAGTAATGTTGAGGAGAGAGCATGGACAACTGAGAGAGTGAAGCTACAGTAATCATCAGTCTGCGATCGCTTCTACAGTATCCTAGAGTGTAGGTACACTTCCGGCGGGCGCACTTGGCAGGCAGAGAAGGGGAAGAGGAGCATAATGGGCCTTGTTATATCGGATCTCTCCCCCGCGCATTTATTAGCATATGCGCGCGCGCCGACACTAACGAGCGGATGTTTCCGGGCATTCGGGAAATGGGAGAATTGGATTACGGTAAACAGATGGTTACGGTAGTCAATGCATAGTACCAATTGGATTACGGTAGCTGCAGATGATTACGGTAGTTGATCGATTGCAGGTGCGACCTACCTCGGCGACTTTCGACGAGGCTCAGGCACAGATCTTCACGCTCATGCAGAGGGACTCATACCCTCGGTTTGTTAATTTAACAATTTCGAAAATTAATATAAAAAAATAAAATCAGTTGACGATCGGCATTTGCAGATTTCTCAACTGCGCTCTGTACAAGAAGATGCTGGGAGCACACGGTCAGATCGAGGATGCGTAAACTACCGTAACCCGGACTACCGTAACCCGCCCAATTCCTTCTCTCTACCTTCTCCTTCGTCTTACAACTCCTGTAACATATGCTACGCTACAGAAAGAAAAATAGAATTGCTACTGTGATCGTCCTCGTTACTTTTCGCTGCTTTGTGTGCCCAATTCTTCTGTAACCTCTCTCCCGATCAATAACCGCAGCATTTCTCACAATTCCCAACAGAAAAATCAATTATGCGATTGTCTCGGGAAGCTTATAATCACTGTAGATCGAGTGCGTCTCGAGTTAGTTTTTCATGTACAAAACGCGAGCACTTTCCAACCTAAGAGCTGAAAATACCAACCAAAGGCACGCATAACGTACTCATTCATCTTCCGGTTCTCCCTGTTTTCCCCCTTCAACTGATCTTGTTCTCTTCCCTATACATATTTGGAATGACTTACTCTCTCTTTTTTCTGTAACTGTTGTTCTCAAGAGCTCCGGTTTTCTCTGATCTTGTTGTCTCTCCATTTATTTATTTCTTCGATGCTGTATAGAGGCGAATTCTTCCCCCAGTTCGACTGATTAGTTGCATTGTTCTCTTCGTAGAGTCATGGGAATACACCCGATCCCTAATCAATCATCCTTCCCATTCAAATCCTTCACACTTTCACACGCAAACACACACATAATTCCGATGATTTCGTCGACCTTACACAGAAGGGCGACCGCCCCCTCAGTCCACTAGTCACATTCCAACACTCGAAATGCCACTTCCCATCCCACCCACCAAGATTATTATTCCACCTCCCAGATTATATTTGGATATTTTGATTATGAACAGAGTCTTCCCCTCCAATCCCCCCCCTTTTTGTTTGGCAGTCTTCAATATAACCTCGTTTTCTTGAACAGTCTATAACTCGTCGATTGTATTGTCCCCACTTTCAAAAAATGATTTCATCCCGAATTCTTCCGATAAACCGCAAGAAATAGTGCGTTTATGATGGATCACAGGAAAATAGCGAGAAATACGCGTAATCGGCAGCAGGAATGGTCGTGGATGTAAATACAGTGGTTCGAGAGTGATCGAGTTTCGAAAATCGGTTGTTCTTTTAGACGTAGTTCGCCATTCTTGCCGAGTGCTTGGCGTGGTCGGTGAAGTATCTGCAATATTTGATTGAATAAATGGGACACTTTCACGGCCTCAGAATCAGATCTAACCATGCACACTCTGTTTATTTTAAGAGGGTAAATTCAAGAATTTAGAATCGGAACAAGCAAATATTGAGATGTTCCTGACTTAAATTTTACCTGAAACATCCACAGACCGCTCGCGTCGACCACATTTGGAAGACGAGAAGGCAGGAAAGAACGGCGATAATGATAGCGATCGGCAATTCTGCAATTTATTAATTTTAATAATTATTAATTTTAATATTTTTGTATTTATAAAAAAAATAAACGTACTATCTTGTTGCTCGCTGTGTCTGCCAAAGAGCAGATAGCGATGCAGTACCTGAAAATAATCATTTCACTTTCGAAAATCCCAATTTAAATCGGATTAACTCGTCGGTTCCTTCGTTTCTATAACTGACTAGTGACGAGCAGGGATGGTTTGGCTAGGAACGACTCTCTTCATTCAGCACGCTCTCTCGCCTCTCAGACCGTTGAGAGTGCCCGCAAAAAGAAGAAACGGATTCTACATTCTGACACTAATCGTGTGCAACTGATGTGCGCAGCAGAAAAAGTCTTCGCTTTCCTTTTCTCCTCGCGGAATAAATAATTCAGCTAGTGAGAGAGGTGCGCCCCCTGCACAACATTCCGCTCATTGGGAATAGGAGCGCTCTCTCGATTCTACATGCTTTCTCGCTGGTAGGAGTAGAAGATAACCGAGTAGAATGAAGAGGATATTCCATCTACGCAGGAGGAAAGAACGAGCAACAGCGAGGTTGGAAGGTGGTAAGAATTGGTGATGCGATGCAAACATCCATATCCTTTCTTTTTAGCGCGGTTGATTCTTGTTATTTTAATAAATAAAATAAAATATATAATATTAATATTTAATATTCAAATATAATGACTACAAACCTTCCTGGCATCACATGCCCAGCAGATGATTACGATCATCAGAAGTATCGCTATGACGAAGGAGAGGAAAACCTGAAAACTTATTATTTCTGATTATGCGTGTTTTTTTTCTGCTAGCATTGCAATACTGTGCAGATTTTTCGTCTAGACGGATTCACTAATGACATTGCGCAAATTTCACTGAAGAAAAACAAGATGCGAGGTATAGCAGCAATTAATTCTTCTTCTTCTTGAGCCAAAATGGTAGAAGAAAATAACCTGGAGTAGGATGAACGGATAGAGCAGATTCGATTTCTGCTGAATGATGCCAATGAAGAGATAGAAGATTGTGATGAACACCATTCCTATTGGGATTGTCAGCACCTAAATAAAATAATAAAAAATAATTTTGATAGTTTCATAATCGTATTTCTTCAGTAATTTTCCTAGGCCTTTTACCTCAAAGCTGCGGATTCGGGAGCACTATTATCTGAAACGGATTCGCATCGAATTCAATATCTCTATCATTTCCGCCGCAGTGTTAAACTAATCTGTTTTTCACTCTCAATTCGGAGAAGTGGGCCTAAAAAGAGTCTAGACGACCTACAAATTGTACCTAAGGAATCCGATGTAAGAATCAGTATCCACATTGAAAATATGGTCTGAACACTTCTCTCTCGAATAGATTATTTACCTTCAGATTGATTCTCGGCCCAGTCTCCTTCGACCTTCCACTCGATTGGGAGTAGATCAGGCAAGCGGCCAGGAGCATGCACAGGAGGAGGAGGTAGACGAACCCGATGAGACATGCGGCGTACTGACAATTAAAAATTGCACTGTATCCTTATTATTTTTCGAAATGTAACCAATTTATTGAAAAAAAGCTGTCATTTCTTATAACAGACTCTTGGCTGATCACTCACCCTAACGTGCAGCACACCAAACACGGTGCTGTACGACTTGTGGGCGTGATTGAAGCTGCGAAGGCGCGCGCGCATAGCTGTAGTGTCGGGCATGCGACGCATAGCCTGAAATATGGATGCTCATTCCCGGGGTATTTTCGAAAATGGGCGGTCGCAGAAAGAGAGGCTCTCAAAAGCGTGAAAAAATGAAGGTGAAAAAATGAAGGTCGTAGAGGTTAAAAAAAGTATTTCAAACTATGCGATAGCACTGAATTATCTCTGATTATTCTTTTTCAGACGGCATCGCCATTTAGCACGATTATCGCATAAACGACGCGTTTGTAACGACGACGAGGGATTCAGATGCATAACTCGCAAGAAGACCAAGTGAGCAACAAAGTAGCGTTGTAAGTTGTCGAATGGAGGTGTCATTCGCAGGATTCCAAATTCATCGGAAATCGAGGCGTGTAAACACCTCGACGTCAGTCCGAAGCCTCGTCGATTTTCGAGCGAAAGCGCATTAATTTCCGGCCGCGGAACTACAAATTTATTCGCCGCTGAGCTCATATCTCGCTGAAAAACTGCTTCTATCAAGTAATGACTGCGCTCTGCCCTTGCGTCCCGCGAGAGAGCACACCACGAGGTGGGACTGTACTAACAGCCCGAAGTGAATGCGCACTTATATATTTGGGGTAATACGGGTCTTTCAAGATTTATCCTTGAAAGAAACCAAATTGGCAGGTTGTAAGGCGCTTTCGAGCGAACGAAAATGGGGAAAAAATGGCGGAATGGCGGCGAAAACGAGAGAAATGGAGAAGTAATCCCGAGAGAAAGGCTGGAGGGATACAAGAGCACGAGCTCGCTTGTTCATTATCCTCCGTCGGACCAGGTATGAGCCGAATTACTGTTCGTTGCGGGCGAATTTGGAGCATTGCGCGTGAATATTTCAGGGAAACGAGGCGCGTCTACAGCAGACTCGAAGAGAGAGGGAAGAGTACTGACGATTCGCTAATTTCCCTCGCATGCAGAGAAGAAGATTGCACTTCCTGTGAGAACTCTCTACGTCGAAGAGCGGCAAGGGCAAAAAATGCATAATAGAGTCTGGGATGTTCGAGGGGAGAATTATTGTGAAGGAAAATAAGAATATCTAGCCAGAGAACCAACCTTTCTAGATTCGCTTTTGGCAAGGAAAAATACGCGGAGGTAAAGCAAGACAAAAAGACTGGCTCTTGTCGTAACACGATAATGTCGGGAATGCATAGTTATTACCGCGAAAGCAAGGGAAGAGTAAATACTCGGGAATACAGTAGTTATGGAAGATGTATGAGTCGAGTCTATCAATACAAGGAGGAAGAAGTCCCACACGTCTCAAATGAAGGAAAGAGGAGAAGGAGGGAGAAGAGAGCAGATTAGAATACGTCAAGGAGAGGGGGGGAAGAAGACTTGTAAACTGTCCTAGGCTTTCAGGCATTTATTTCTTCCAACCACGATCTTTAGTTTATTAGGACGAGAAATAATACGATTTATCCGCGACAACAGAGTGAATACGAAAATAAAAGGGAGTCTGTACTGTTATTAATAACACTAGAGTGAAATGCACAATAGTAAGGTGTCCTGAGTGATTTGAGCGGGAGGGTTAGATACCTAGGGGATAAAGCACTACCATCGACTAAAGAGTGCGCATCGAGCGCAGTTCCACTGAAATACTAAACCACTGTGAGAGCATGGGTGGACAAGGGAATCGTGGTTGTTCGTTGTCCCGAGATACGAGAGAGGAGCGGCGAGATTCAGTCATATTCACTAATTATAACTTGAAAAAAAATGGGTACGTTTTCTAGATGTGAAATGACGAACAGCAAAAGCTCACAAACATAATAAGTGGTTATCTGTTGTGAAGACCGAGCAGCATAGTCAAACTTTCTACAGAAATATTGATTTGGGTACTTCTGAGATGGTAACAAGATAAAAGCATGCAAGAAGTGAGGTATCATATTTTTAAAATGATACGATCGTAATTCGGGTAAAAAAAAAGAAAGCGCGCGTCAAAACTGCATTAAACTCCGCCCACTTTTGCTTTCATTTGCATTTTGCGCACATTCCCTTGTATTTTTTCGTGTTTTAACAATTAAACTCGATTATTGTGATGGATTAGCACCCATTTAACACAATATTGATAATTAATTAAGCAAATTCGAATTAAATTGGAATTTCGTTACGCGCGGAACGATAAACAACTTTTCGTAAATTTGTGATAGGCAATCCTCAGAACGGCGAGTCCATAAATGCCTCCATCAATGGACTGGCTTGTGGACGAAGCCCACAGACACCAGCCAGCACGAATTGTTCTTTTTGAGTCTTGACCTGCAAATTAAATAATTAATAATTATTAAATCAGTCCTCGATGGACTCGCCTGGTGCGCTATCGTATCCGCGATGCCCAGCACTGCACTCACTGTGGCCGGTCCTTGCACTGGGCCTGACGAAGAAACATGTTAAATTTAGAATTAATCAGATCATTTTCGACACTCTTTTCTGTAGGCTGAAAGCTCACCTCTGATAGCCATGCAAAACGAGACGAGTGACTTGACGAGTCGCTCCCTCTCCTTCTTCAGAAGGTTCTGCGCGTAGTCAGAGAGGTCGTCGCAGGCTGAAAGATTTCAGTTAACGCGTTGTCCTCTCCATTAAAAACGGCTGAAATTTTATGGCATCTTCATTAGGTGTTACACTACGATGAATAAAACATCTCTTCTCATTTTCGAGATACTTTACTACTCACCCTCATTGCAGAGCAGGATGGCCTTCAACAGCACGTATTCCTCCCTTCGGATATCCGTGCGGATAAGGGTAGCGATGATGCGACACATGTACTGGTCAACGGCGCCGATGAATCTGGAATATGATTATTTAAAATATATATCTTGTTTTTTTATCGGTTGTCATTGATGGAATTTTGAGAAAAGCAAGAATGAAGTGATGCCCTAAAATTTAGAAAAAAATGTGGCAAAAGGCGACTAGATCGTTACGAGGACATCCGAATGAGAACAATGTTATCAATATTTAGTAGACTTCGAAATACGGGTAATAGTCTCTTCATTTCTCACCAGTCGACCGGGCGAGAAAGTGTGCAAAATGAAGAGACAATTACCCGTATTTCGAACTCTAATATTTAGTGAATACCCCGGATAGTTCCTCGTCCTCGTCGGGGACGTCCCGTCGGGATGCAGATTCACGTCGGATTTGTACGTGTACGAGTAGTACGACGTCGTTAGATTCATGCACAGGACGACGGAGGATTTGAGAAGGCGAATCTGAAGGGAAAATCAGTTTTTTTCGCTTTTAAACAGCAATCAAGCTGGATGTATGCTCGAACAGTCTCAAATGCCATGTGGTGCTAAAATAAATATTTTGTGAACAACAAACCTTGTCTTGCTCGTCCAACTTCGTGAAGAGCGGAAGTGCTTTGGCGTATTCAATTGAGTAGATGAGGTCGGCGAACATCCAGATCTTCTGGTTCGGCGCGCGGTCTGCAAATTAATTTTAAAGGCTCAATTCAGATTATTTTTCCTTGATTTTTAAATTCTCACTTTTCTTGGGCGGAAGTGGGATCTTTTCCGACAGAACGATATCCAGTGGGACGTGGTCCGGATCCTCCATGGGAAGGGGCCAGCCACGCATTTCCTGATGAGATTGGAATTGAAGCCACTGCCCCCTTCCTTAAGGACCTTAAGGAGCCCCCTTGTATGTTACATTTACGCTTGTATGTTACATTTAACACATATTTCTCTCTGTGTTACTGGATACCCTCTAGTATCATGGCAATAAAATGAATAATTAATAAATGATAATCATCAAACCTCGAAGTCGTTGTGCATCATAGAGTGTCTTCTCACCAATTCCTCGACGCAATTGTAGTCGGCCGGCATCGGGTTGAAGCAGGATTTGCTGGAAATTTGAATATTTTATCTGGTTTTGATTTATTTTTCATACCGTATCCGATCGTGTTTGATCTCGAGATAACACAATTCGTCGATAACTCGATTCAGCGTTTCTTCGAGAGCGATTGGGGCCATCATCTGAGATTTTTAGCATCATGTAAGAAGTAAATTTGATACCGTTATTCTAGGCACTCGCATCCTGCAGAAAGTCACTGGTATGATAGCGGTTTATTTATATCCGTAAAACTAATTCATTTTCAGATCCTAGATTGCAGTAAGATCGAACCTTTGATGAGCAGGGCGCCATGCACAGATCCGTCGTCTCTCCGTCCATTCCCTTCCTCTTGGCGATGATCTTGAGGGTGACCGGGTTGCCGCCCAGGTCTTCCTTCGTTTGGAAGGCTGGAAGGAGAGGGCTTTGAACGTTCTCGGAAGAAAAAAGAGGGTTTCGAGGACAAAAAAGGATTCGAAATAGAGACTCACTTAGAGGATTCATCCCCGCGTTGACGCAGCTTTCGAATCGACAACTGCGACAGGAGAGGCGTTTTTCTGAAAAATACTGTTTTTCATTCATTCATCCTCAAACAACTCCATCCGAATTCGAAACATCAATTTCTCCGAACCTTCCAACTCGCGCAAACACGTCCGTGCGCGTGAAGTGCTCCCTAATCCCTACCGATTATGAGTTCAAAAAGTGGCGGTTAGCCATAGAGCAAATAGCACCCACTCGCTACAGATTTCGGTGCGCAAACGATTTTCAGAACACGACTAAGGACAGTATCGATAGTTCAAAGAACAACCACTCACAAAATCATCAGTTTTTCGTGTAAAAACGTATATTTTGAGCTAAAATAGGCCAAATAAACTGAAAAATACCTTTCGGCAGCAACTCGAAGCATCTTCCCTCATTCTTGCACACGTACTCCCTCTTGTCCATGACAGACCGACGGAAGAACGTCTTGCACCCATTGCAGCTGATCGCCTGAACCAATTTATTTATCTGACCCACCGAAATATGGTTGTCCCAGCGAACCCGAATTACTGTACGCTCACATCATAGTGGTATCCGGTGGCCTGCTCTCCGCAGACTCTGCACTGCTCCGGACAGCCATTGGCTCGCTTCGAGGGGGCCGGAAGGGAGTGGAGGGGCATCGGGATGGGGATGGGGTGGACGAAGGCGGGTGGGATGGGCACGGGGTGGATGGCGACTGGGGCGAACCACTCGATCGGCCTGGAATGATCGAATTTATCGGGTCCATCGATATAGGTTTTTGTGATCGAGGCCCAAAGAATAGCTCACATGCTGGGCGGTGGAGTGGGCTGCTTCGTGCTTGTGCTTGGGAGGTCTGAAATTTTCATTAGGTGGATGATCTCGTCGATTTTGAGGCACATTTTCATACCACGAATAAGTCCAGAGAACGAGCTAACTCACCATAGCTGTCCCTCCTCTCCCCATCCTTTGGCGGGCTCTCAATCTCCCTCAGATAGTCGCCAATGTCAGGCAGCTCGGGCAGTTCCGAGGAGAAGTGCATCTATTTAAAATTAATATTTTTATTGCTCAAGACAAGCGCGAAAACGCGGTGCACATGAGAAAATATTAATAAAATTCGAGTCTCAGAAATGGTTGAGATTTCGCCTCGCTGTGTCCAGTGAATGTATTGAAAATTAACGAGAAAAGAATATTTTGGACACAAAATGATGATGAATCACAAGGCACGCGCTATTATCTGTAACGAGAATGGCAACGCGGACCACAGCTGTGTTTGGCAATGGCAAGAGAAGTTCGAAGAGGAAGAATCGTAAGTAGAGAAGGCAGGATTCTATGCGACTGAAGAGACCCAAGGCCGCCTAGTACTTATCGAGAAGCCAGAGTGAAACATCGCATCGGAGACGGGACCACAGCTGTGTTTGGGGAATGCACGAGCAATTTTGGGGGGAGAATATTCATACCAAAAGAAATGAATGCACACTAAAGGCATCAGAGATGGAACACGAGCAAAAAGCTGACTCTATCGGTTACAGTTTCTATCAAAAAATATGATCAGAAAGTACAAGAACTCAGAGGATCTGAGGAGGGCAAGGACAGTGTTCCAACCCATGATAGGAACAGATAGGATTGTCGGAATGAAAATCTAGTCCTTCCGTACACTCTCTCACCGGTTAGACTGGCGAAAGGGCAAGCAGGATGGAGAAACGAATTGTTCACTTTGACAGCCCTATGAGTGCAGGTGCACCATTGAGTGAGCTGAACAAGAAGACAGAGTTAAACATCAGAAGGGGACGAGCAACAGCTGTATTTGGCAAACGTTCGGGATGTTTCGAGAAAATGTAGAACAATTTAAAAGAAGTTAGACAAACTAGGCGTCTGATGCTCATTTGCCAGTAAGCGAGATAAAATTGAGATATTTCGGTGGACAATTTCGTGATTATGGAGCGACGTGGAGGCGTTTCCCTCCCTTCTCCCTCGCTGTTTGCTCCCGTTTATAAAATGCGCACAAATTGATCGGCCATCCACGAGGGACCATAATCTTTGAAGGAGACAAACAGAGGGGCGGCTAGAAGAGAGTTCGCAGGGAACTTAAGGTGGGCGAGAAAACGTCAGAGAGCAGAAGAGGAGAAGGTGTTGTCTGGCAACTGGGCTAGAAAAAAGCACAGTTGAATTGAGTAGGAATACTAGGATGTAACATCATTTTAGAGACCAGCAAAAGTAGCGTTAAAAGGCTCACTTACTGAACTCGTTAAAAAAGAACGCGTAGACATTTCCAGCACTCGAATTCAGTGCACTGAGTGAACTACTAGCTCAGTTCGCCCCTACAAGAGATGTGTTATCGTAGATCTCGATCAAGATTGAAAGGGCAGAAGGAAGAATGATCTCTCCTTCCTTCCTGGTCTATCGTTCGCTAGGGAAAGGAATCAGGAAGGACGCCGCTCTTTCGTTCTTCAGGCTTAATTTGGAATTAGTTAGAGCTATTAAGGTCAATATCTGAGCAACGAATCCCCAAAATAGATGAAAGGCGGTTCTACAGCGCTTCAAACGCATCATTAGAACCGTGAGAGACAAAAGGCGCAATCGAGAGAACGGCAGATAGAGAAAGATCCACTTCCTCCTTTTCTCGTGACACCTATCGGTTAGACTAAACCCGATAGAAGTAATCACCAGCTGGATCAGAGTAACACAATGTAACAGAGGCCAGCGACAAAGGAACAGCGTGATGCGAATGATATAGTCAAAGCAGTCTTTGACCTTTGCCAAATAGTGCATCGGAGAGACATGGGCCATCCCGACCAAATTGTGGGCATAGCTCTCCGGAGTAACATGAACCCGCCGCCCCTCCCCCACACTAATCAGCCAATAATCATCTCTGCCCGTCTCCGCTCTCTCATTTTCTCTTGATCTCTCGCCCGGCTATTTGCGCAGCTTGAAAGGTGTGCAACTTGTGGGGCAAGGATGAGGGGACTCTCCTCATTTACCGTGATCTCTCGTACCTCTGACGGGGTCGAGACAAGGAGATATAGCAAGGGGCTTCCCGTTGCTTCCTTGCTGGGTTTCGGAGTGTGTCCCTATGAACAAGGGGGAATAGGCCGCCCCCGCTTAATCTTTGGTGCGTCGGGTGGCTACGATGTGGCGAGGGTCCACTGTTTACCAGCTCTTCCGGAAATAGGAGATACGTTCCAATATGTATCCCTTTTCAAAGCAAGAGTACTAATGAAAAATGTTTTTATCTAGTGCTGCTGGCTAATATTATTTACAGGAAACAAGGTTAGTATGCACAACTTTTATTGGTTAGGGATGTTCGATCCGCTGACTGTACATGTATCAATGTATCTGTGGGCGCTTAGTCATAGTTGGGGAAGGCGGTGGGTCGGATGTACATATCAGCCTTGTTGATGGGGTCTCCATTCCAGAAGAGGTACGTCTGTCCGTCCTCGCCCTGGGGAATGTCATCGCACGTGTAGCGAACACCGTTCAGATTGGCCGAGCCGCATCTGCAAATTGGGCGGGTTATGATTAGAGATGGGAAAGGAAGAGGGAAGAGGGGCGAATTGATGCAAATTGAGCCGCGCTCTTGTGCAAGAGTGAGAGGGAGGGATTAACTCTTGTGCAAGAGTGAACGGTCTTGCACAAGAGTAGAGAGGATTCCTCAGAGAATGACAGAGGATGCATTTCTCGTTGGTTTTAGCGCTTAGCTGCAAAGACAAAAGTTGTAGATCTAAGACTGCTCTTTCCGATGGTGCAAGACAGAACATGATAGCAATAAAAATAATCGAGCAAGGCCAATTTGCGATACATTTCTGAATGAGGCTAATTCCTCTGTGGAGGAAACGCTTAGCACTCAAGGTAAAGTTTGTAGTGCTCACCAAGATGCATCTTTTTCATGTTGATCACTAAGCGTTTCCTCCACGGAGAAATCGTCTTCCATGAGAAACGATCTTTGCGTACGCGTTTATCGATGAAGTTTTGATGATCTTTTTTGTCTAGGGCACTGTTTCAAATAGTAGAGTTGGCTATCCATCTTTTGTGTTTGTTATTGAGTGATACAACCATCCAGCAATCAGTCCAATCCGGTTTTTCGAACTTCAAAAGCCAAAAACTAAGCGAAACCAGAACCCATTGAAAACACAATGGTAATCGGTTAGAAAGCACATCACGATGACAGTTAAGCCTTTTCAAAACTAAACCGTACAAAATCCGGTCAAAAACCAGCTGCAAAGACCCGTTTCTCAACTCACTCTTGCGCAAGAGCGCAAACTCTTGCACAAGAGTTAATCCCTCCCTCTCCTCTTCCTTTCCTTCTCATTCCTCGCCGCGCGAAGCGGCGAGTCTTCCTTTCACTCTTCCTTTCCCTTCTCTAGTTATGATTCAGTTTGGATAAATCGGTCTGAAAGAATGCATCATCTATTCTTTCAAGCGGTTCATGACCATTGACTTAGAGTTCATCTATCAGTTTAGTGCCCTCGAAAAAAAATCCCCGGCACGAATTAGGGAGAGTTAGTCATATGTCAGTCGAGGATTACCTGTACGAGGTATCGTACCACCATCCCGTGTTGCGGAACGTCTCCGTGCAGTGGACTGCAATGAGGATTTTCCTTTTTAAGTTCCTAAGATTCAGGCTAGTCCTCTACATAGTCACAGTATGCACTCACAAGTGGAGTTGTCATTGTCGAATGCGATGAACTTGGGGCCGGTCTTGCTGAGATCCCATCGCGCCCAGCCATCGTAGTAGTCGATCTCGGTACCGCGGCACACCTAGGTAAATTAAATGAATTCTCTTGTATTCCTTGCATTTGTGTCGTTACAACAAGTATAATGTCGTAACAAGTATACCTCGGGAATGGTGACTCTGTACTCGTCCGTCTTTCCGCTGACTGCGAATTGCTTGTACGTGCAGTCGGTCCACTTGGCCTCGACGCCGTTGTGCTCGCAGCGGAAGAGATTGAGACGGAGACTGCAAGGATGAGATCAACGATTAGGGGTCAGGGATTCAGATGGACACTGAAATCCTCAGGAGTTCGAGAACGTTATTATTTCTATGAGTTATCTCTGCTTCAGCCTTTTGTGACACATGAGAACCTTCCCGAGGAGTACTGGAAATATAAAGAAAGAAAAATCCCCACCTCATCATCTGGTAGTTGGTGTAGAGCGAGATGAGGTCCAGGCCGAACCAGAGGTCAGCCTCCGCGGCCGATCCGAAACCAACGGCGTACTCCTCGAGCGTCTTCTCAGAGGTCTCGTTCTGAATGAAATACATTATTACGCTCGCTACTTTTGCATTTATTCATTCATTCATTCATTATTTATTCCGTTTACAGATAGTGTCATGTGAGATATACAGAAAATGGGCGATCGTTGAAACGGAGGTCCGTCGATGTAGTCGAATTAGTGCAATTTTAAATGAGATATAGAAAAATTTGGAGTCAAATTCTCACCGTGAAAGCGTTTCCAATCAGTGTCCATCCTCCTCCACCTCTCGTCATGTCGCAGTAGACGAGAATATCTCCGTAGGACTCGTCAACGGGCACGGTCACACTGGAAATCAATAAGAAATTAATTTATGCTACTTATTTTGGTAATTTATTTATTAATACTGACGTGTATGCTCCATCGTCGCTGACTCCGTGGTACTTGTACAGATCGGCACAGTGTCTCTTGGGCGCGAACGTCTCGCAGTCGTGACCGGCATAGTACATGTTGCAGTTGCAGTAGTACGAGCCTACAGTGAGAATTGAGTTCATTTGTCACTGTGAAACATTATTGAGCTTCGAATGCATGCTTGTGTTGAGACATGACATGATCGTCATTATGCGATCAAAGGGAAATCTAAAGATCGACTTACCAGGAGTGTTCACACACGTTCCATGGCCGTCTCCGGCCGAGCACGAGTGGGGATCGAGACACTCGTCGATGTCATCACAGGCATTAGTGTCCTTGTTGTACTGAAATGTTGCTTACTTACCAATGTCGAGACTGCACTTGTTGCACTTGGATGACAAAACTAGTCAAGTCGAAGCTGTACTAATGCTAGGGCGAAGGCATCTCGGCATGACGCTATTGGGAATGCTAGATATGCGCCGAAAAGGAGTGCTTGAGACTGAGTGATGTGTACACGTACCACGAATCCTGTATCGCAGATGCAAGCCATCTCTCCGTTGGTGATACCGCAGTGGGCGTTGGGCTGGCAGGCATAAGGCTGGAATGTTACTGGTTTGTGTTGTTTTTTGTTACAATAACTCACATTTCTGAAGTAGTTGCCGTTCTGGCAGTAGTTGGCCTGCGAGCACTCGTTGGAGAGCCAGTGCTGAGTGGCTGGAAAGGGATCGAATACGTTTCAGTCTTCTCGAAAAATATGAGACTACATAAAAATCGAGAGAGTCAGTCGAAAACTCACGCGGATGCATGTTTCCATTGCTGTCCGTGCAACCGCACTCCTCGATCTTGATGCAGGTGACCTGAATAGGGATCACGATATAAATGCGATTCAAGTTGCAAAAAAACCCGGAGATGCGTGGTATTGTAGCCCTTACCTGCGCCAGATTCGTCGTGTCCAGCACGTATCCGTAGTCGCACTCGCAGCCCTCGGCGCAGGCTGAAAATAAAGTATTTTCGAAATTCGTAATTTCGAAAATCATTTAAAAATAAATTCCTTACGTTGATCGCACTCATCGGGTGCATCGTGCGCGGAGCACGTGGCGGGACAGGCGGAGACGCACTCGGCGTACTGAAATGCGGATTGGTTGGGTAATTATCTCGTCGATGTATCGCTTTATTTTCAATCAAGAACGTTGCTGAAATGCACGCGTGATATAACAAGGTATATTGAATGTCTGCCATGATTCGCATGTAATCGACGCATGGGCTTTGAGGATAAAAAAGGACTAGAATATTCTTGAAATTCGAAAAGGAAAGAAATACTGACACTCGAATGCACGGGACAGTTCATTTGGCAGCCGGTCGTCGCACGCCAGTTGGCCACGCTCACTCCTGAATTATGATTAATCATTATTAATCAATTAATTAAATTATTATTATATTTCCAAACCTCCAAGGGCGAACTGACAGCTGGAAACGAAGTCGCTCAACGAGTTGCAGCGCATCTGAAATAAACAAATATTTAAAAAATTTTAATAATTTAAAAAATTTGGTGCATGATATTCTTCAACTTACAGTCTTGCTCAGGCACACATCGAAAATGCAAGAGTCGTAGGCGTTCTGGATGAAGTCGGCTCCGAGGAATTGGCAAGCGGCGAAGGGTCCCTGTAAGGTCACAATAATAACAACAACAAAAACAACAACAACAACAACAACAACAGCAACAAAAACAACAACAAACCGTTCCGGTCTGCGCGTTGAAGATGTCCACGCAGTCAGCGCCAGCGCCCTCCACGTCCGGCTGCAAATATTTTAAGTTTGAAAAATCTGAAATGTTTACGGCCGGAAATGCCATTTTAATAGACTTAATAAGAAAATGTTCACTTTACCCACTACTGGCCACTAAGAACAAACGATCCTAGGCAGGGTAGTTGCAGATGGTTGTGTATTGTATTATAGGCTCATTTACAGATAGGGTACAGATAAAATTTCAGCAAATTACTCACGCAAGTCTTGCTCTTGTTCGTCATAGTCCATCCGTCGATGCAAGCCGGTGCTGGGTTCGGCTGAGTGTACTCAACCGTGCGCCACGTGTCCGCAAACTCGTCGGTCTGCATGAGGCTACGGTAATTATCGATTTTATGGAGGCTACAATAATCGATGAAGTTACAGTAAACTCTTACCGTCGCCTGCTTAGGTCTGCAGGTGTCACCCTTGCCTGCCTGGGTGCCGTCACTGGAAAATGAAATGATGTGAGGTTGTAAACCCGGATTGGCTGCATTTCAGAACCGTAAAATTCATAACAACTAACGCCTTGATCAGATCATCATAACAGTTGCCGTCAAAGTTGCCGGCCAGTCCACAGAGGGTGTCCTTGCCGCGGAACTCGGGCACGTCGGGAATGACCATGCAGAGCTGGAAACAGATAGTGAAAACACGACTTAAAACAACAACAACAACAACAACAAAAACAAACAAACAACAACAACAACAAGTAAACAATAACATACCTGTCCGTAGTGGAAGTCGACCTCGACGAACTGGTCGTTCTTGATGACGATGTCATTGTTTCTGAAGATTTTTGATTATTTGATTTTCGAAAATCAATTTTTTAAAGTATTTTTTCACCTGAGCGTAACAGAGAACTGCGCGTACGACTGAGAGGGGTAGTAGTAGGGCACGTGCACCTTGAAAATTTTTATTAATCGAATATTTTGAGGGCGGGAATTTCAAAAATTTGAAATTCTCGAATACCTGGACGTCGTCGACGAAGACGTGCAGGAACTGATCGACGAAGATGGTCTTGTTGTAGAAGACGACTTGAGTGGAGGAGACCATCGAGACACTGCGAGATTTCTGATTAGAACTCGAAATACTCATTTTTCACTCGAGAGTATTTCGTAATTTCACAGCATTCTCTTCTGAGCGGACCACTTTCAGTGAGATGAGAGCAATGAATTAATAAGTGCTCACGTGTCTCCGGGATGCTGGATGTCGTTCTTGGCCTTGACTGAGAAGGTTTCGTACCCATTGGCGAGCTCGTCCTTGCAAGGGAAGGAGAAGATGTACGGGCAGGTGGCTGGAATGGTTAATTTTGCCGAGCCCGAAGTGAATCAGCATCATACGAAAATGCAGTTGTTGGCATTCTCGAAGCTACAATATATCCTATATATGTCCGTCGCCTATGCGAGAAAGTGCGATAAAAGGAAGGCGTCGAGTATTTAGAAATCTTCTCCTTCACTCACACTGGTAGTCATAGTAGGCGCCATCGAAGGTGTTGTAGTGGGGATCGCCGTTGAAGCAGATCTTGCGAGTAGCCAGCGAGCAGCCCTTCTTCGCGTTTCCTAGAATTATTCATTAATTACATCTATCGAATACCTGGACATCTAACTGAGTACTATAGTCTAACTGAGTTCGTTAACAGTTGGCCGAGATTCGGCAAAACACCACCTGAACTATTCAATAAGTTCCCAATTTCCGTTCATTAGCAAAAAATTTTTAAAATATAAATTACTGACCAGAGTATCCGAACTGGCAGGCGCAATTCGTCTGATGGTTCTGGATGAAGCAATTGGCGTTCTTTCCACAAGATTTGCTGTCACACACGATCTTCTTCTCGCAGTTGTTACCCGAAGTGTCGTCGGGGCAGTCGCAGCTGCAGATCAAAGATCAATACCCAAACCGATACAAGACCTCCACCAAATAACTACGAAGCTCATCGATACGCTCCATTAACCCTACCCTGGTGGATGAACAATTGAATTGAATGTTTGGAGGAGATATATAGGCAAAGATCAACTCAGTTACGGCCATTTATCGATTATCTATGACTCTAGCGGTACCAAAAATTGTGTAGGGTTGTGGCAGTGATCTTCATCCTACTACTTTTGTCTCATAAAATGTTTGACAGCGATGCTTCCCATCTATTTTATCCCTTCCTCATTCTGGCTGATCGGCACCAAGAAATCTTGCATGGAATGGGTGTTATCTGGAGTGTGCCAAGCCCATTATTTCCCCCTGCTCTTATCACGGAAAGGCGCGTGGGTTTCCAAGTGGCTGTTAAACCGCGCCCCGATGCTCGTTATCACCATCATACAATACTACGCTCCTCGAATGTTCCTTATTTCCTCATCCATCATTGATCAAGCATTACTTTTATCGGAAAGTTCTAAGCCTTTACGGTAATCTGCCTATCGCATCCTAAGAGGCTTAGAGGAGCTCAGCAGAATAAAGCCGTATTGGATGACAGTTAGGATCAATGCCGAAGTTTCGAGAAAGTCATCAACAATATCAATACGCCAACAATGTTATTAAATAGGGTGAAATTCGAGAGAGCTTATCCTACCGGTATCCAGTGGCTCCATTTGGAAGGCACGCGCCTCCGTTCTGACAAGGGTTGGAGTAGCACGCGTTGCAGGTCGAATCGGCCAGGATTTGGTCGCGAGCGTGCACCTGCGAAGGATGAAATTATGACAGATTAATAACCCATCGTTCGAGAATTTTAGAAAATAAGCAAGTGCAAAATACTCACGTCTTCCTTCAGCAGGGAGATTTGAGAGAGGAGCGACTCGCGAGAGGCACAGGATAGGTCTCGGCAAGTCGGCCTTCAAATAACATATTTGTTATTATTATTATTTTCGCTCGAATTTTGGTATTGTGAAAACCCGCGCATGCTGTATGCTATTAAGGTATTTGCCGGCTATTATGGGGCATTCATAGTCGACCAAAGCTGATGGATCACTCTCTTCATTCGGCGCATTGACCGGTTGAGAGACTGCGTAGAAGGAAGAGAGTGATCCATCAGCTTTTGCCGACAATGAAGGGGCATTACTGAATGCAGCACTCACTCGACATGGTCTGCTGCGGCGGCTGCAGCCAGCAGCACCACTCCGACAAGGCGCAGCATATTGCTGCTGAAATGATTCCTTAGTACTCATTCATTAGCCATGCTTGAATAGGATGGCACAAGCGCGCACGTAGATTGTTCGTCGGATTGTTAGTGGGGAATTGAGACAGAGAAAAAAACACCGTTTGAATTCTAGTAGCAAAGACATCGAATGATAAATTGAGCGACTAGAAAATAAATATAAAATGTCAGGATCTGATAGCCAATGAATGGAGAGTGGGTTCGAAGCGAGGACTCGCTGAGAAGAAGGGTGGAGTCGAGTGGGAATCTCGCTGCTTAAGAACAAAGAGGCAGGCTCTTATCTGGGTTATGAGAGTAGGAAGAGAGAGGATAATGGTGATAAGAAGGAGTCTCCATTGTTGTGCAACAGAAAAATGAAACACGATCTTTTGGATTCGGCAAATGAATTGGGCATAACGGTACAGAGACTTAGCACATCGTAGTGTTTCGTTGACCTATGACATGCTTCTGATTCACTCTTTCTTAGTCGTGAAAGACTTACAGCGTGCAAGAAATGAATATGACAAGCTAAGCCGTCCTAAGCCGATTATTTGCGGGTCTTCGATTGCTTTGCGATGATCTCTTCATAGATAATTCTCGCTTTGTCCTACCTGTTCCTCGTAACAAGTTCGTCAAAATTCGATCCTCTTGCCTCAATTTCACCCTTCAAAACACTAAGGAGAACACATTGATCTACGTTCAAATTTGGCGTCTTTATGCTCCTTTTCAAGAGCTGGTCGTATCTTAACTTTTATCCTTTCTCATCCAATTATTCTACTTCTCTACTCTTTTCTAACCTTCCAGGCACTTTCCTGCTCAGAACAAAGTCTCTGATCGCGATCGTTTCCGGTCATCTCATGATTCATAATTCGCCTATTGGATCGACGGCAGAGCCGCTCAATGTGGCGAGAGAGCAGGCGAAAGTGAGGGACGGCCTTCTCTTTCGGACGACCCCGATAAGGGATCAGCATCGGTGCTACGTCAGATCAATGCAGTCGCCTACTCACTACGGTGCGCATCAAACTTCTCGCGAGATAATGATGGCACTAATTGAGGGTGTGGCTGGTGAGTCAGGAAAGGGAGTGGTGAGTAAGATGCACTCCAATACAAAACATCGAGAGGCAGGCTGATACCTCGTCTGTGAGGGACCAACAGGAAGATGTAGAAATAGGCTAATTTGATCATTTGCAGTGAGTTCCCTGAAATTGCTCCTTTTGACCAATTTTAACTTTTCAGAAAATCATTTAAAGGCGTATAAATATCAAAAGAAATTATCAGCTTGACGAGCTCTACAAAATGAGCACCATAACTAGGGTGTTGCGAAAACTCAAAAAAATGGGGGTGGAGCGCGGAGGGGACATATTGCAAAATCAACCGCACTAGCGTGTAGAGGGTCAAAAATAACCCCTGGGGCCAACTTTTCAGACATTTCGGAGGACGGCCTCAAATTTATTTAAATGTAAAAGCAGCGAAGTACTCCCACCAACGATGGATACGGTACTGTTTAAACCCCCGCATTTTCCGTGCGGGAACCGAAGACTACGGTATCGGTTAAAGTGTGTTCTCGTTTTATTATTTTTACTAGCTCACTTTCTCAAAGTGAGTATGGGAAAACATAAAAGAATAGAGAATTAGACCCACCATCAGAGAGATTACGGTAGCATTTGAATTCCCGCATTTTCCGTGTGGGACTGGTTTCGGATACGGTAGCGTCAAACTTGTTTTTACCTGTTATTGTTATTTTGTTTTTTCTTCTTTTGTTAAGATTTTCGTTATTTCTTCCCATTTTTTTAAATTATATAATTTTTATTTAATTATTTTAAGATGGGAGAGCAGTCGTCAAGCAGTGCCTCCTCGTCTTCCTCCTTCAATTCGCCCTCCACCCCCGTTGGTCGCACACTGGGACGAGTGGTGCCCTCGTTCGGGAGGCCATCCTCTTCTTCTTCTCGATCTCTAGAGGTGCGTTCTGTTATCATTATGGCCTTTTGCTTCTGATATGGCAAAACATTCTTGTGTTATTAGTCATTTTGATGTTCTATTTGGCAAATTCGTACCCGTTGGCTTTACCTTTCTCTAAAGTAAGTGCTCTCTGCTTGAGGTCAATATGTCAGAGGGTATAAATTAGGGTTAATGAAGTCGAGTCGGGTCATTCGAGGCCTCGAACCTCAAACCCGATCGGGTATTGATAGTCGGGTAGCCCGAAATTGAAAATACCCGATCGGGTACTCGATCGCGAGAGTGAACGCTCGGGCCGGTAATCGGTCCGACTGACCCGATCGGGTCGAGCCGTTTTGCATCTTGCAGTCAGTCACCGCGGGTTCGATCCTTCCCGAAGCCATTCGTTTTTAGCGATGTTTCATTTACTGGGAGAGAAACCCAATATACAGCAAAAACGAATGGCTTCGGGAAGGATCGAACTCGCGGTGACTGACTGCAAGATGCAAAACGGAACCACTATGCTACACGAGCACACGTTCTCACGGTCTAGAGAGTGCATGGTGATTACGAGAGAGATCTGCTCATTGAGATACCCGATCGGGCCGTCTCGACCCGATCGGGTCAGGCGGCCCGATTGCCGGCCCGAGCGTTCACGCTCGCGATCGAGTACCCGATCGGGTATCCGACCCGATCGAGTAATTTTGGTACTTTTTCTGATCGAGGCCTCGAGTGTCGGGTATTACCGATTTCATCAACCCTAGTATAAATATGTCGGGTCTCGCTCTAGGAAAGAGCCCTCCGCTCACTATTTATTTCTTTGTTGGGCCGCTGGAAAGGCAATGCCTATTCAATTTTCGTAATGATTGAAAAAGCGATAGGGAGCTTTTCTCTTTTTATAAAAAGAGTTGTAGGAGAAAAGTATTTTTTCTACAGGTGGGAGCGGAACCCTCCCCTTCCTCTTCCTCTTCTTCTTCCCTTCTTCCTTCTTCCTTCTCACAACGAAAGCCCTATTATGCCGATGAAGCGATAGCAGATGACGAAGATAGTGAGGAGAGCAGAGAGGAGAAGAGGTGAGCATCGACTGGGAAGACTCTACCGCAGAAAGTAATAGACCCAACCGACGGACCTCTGTTTCTTGATATCTTCTTCGCAATTTATTGTAAATGATAATAACGGAAATTAATGAATAAACCGTATCCTGTCGAAATTCAATTACCGTTGGTCTCTAGTATCATAAGACAAAAATATTGGAATAAAACAAAATATTCAAATAACAATGTTTAAAAAATGTTCCGTAGTGACTGCAAAATGTCTCCGCTCTTGCCGGTGAGAGTGTTTGAAATGAAGAGACGGCGATCCCATTTTGAAATTTATTATTTTGTGATTGCAGAAGATCAAAGATCGCCTCTCCCGTGCAGCTGATCGCTGCAAGAGGAAGGAGAACGGGAGAGGAAGGGGAAGTGAGTTTCTAAATATGAAAATAAATAAAAATAAAACAGAATTAAAATGAGAGATGGGATGTTGCAATATTGCAGAACAATAAGAGCCATTGCCCAGAAAACAGAAGATTTTTGGAATACAAATAAAATAACAAGGATATTTCAGACTCCGCAGCTCGAGGCGAGTCCGGTCGTCGACTACTGTGGTGGGTTTGCAGTTTCTGCTTTTCTTCCTTAGTTTCTTCCTTTTTTATGCTGTGGAAAAACTCAAATTGAGGAAATCAAAATTTTGAATTGGCGCCTTATTAGTATCTCGCTTCCCAGTAGAGCTAGCGCCTTTAAACCTCGTTTATGGGGTTCCGAGGAGTGGAAAACCGATCAATAAAAATTTCAAGTCGCTCCACGGAGATGCGAGATACTGAAAATGTACTAATTAAAAATTTTGTTGTCCTTCTTTTCCTCCATGTCAATTTTATTAATCCTCTCCGATTTTTTTCACAGCAATAAATTCATCAATTCGTTGTCTTTTATCTAATTCACTAGTCGTTTTTCTGTGAAACATAATCAATTTATTTGGCATTAACGTAGTTTATTGGCCTCTCTCAGTATATCTGCAAAACGAAATCCATTTGTTTTGCAATCAGCTCATTTATTGTTCTTTTCTTATTTTCTCGTTTTTCCTTTATTTTTCTATCTTCTCTTCAATGTGAGTGGTCTACTGCGAGGAAAAGTGAATCGATTCGTCGTCTTTGTTCATTATATTTGCAATTTTCATCATTGTCCCTGCAGAATTCCTTCTGCGAGAGAGAAGCGACCTCGTCCGATCGCTCGAGGAGCAGAAGGACGTGGGCGTCCTCCTCGACCTGATGATGATTGGAGGCATGAAGCCGGTCAAGGTACGATTTCTCATTTCGGATGAAATTAGAACCTACGAAGTCCTTAAATTTCTTTGTGAAAGGGCTGCCGATTACTACTGTACCTAATTATTACCGCATTCAAATACCGTACTCAATCTATACAGTACTTAGTTGATACCGCACTCAATTATTACCGTACTCAGCTCTCGGACTTTGCGGAAGAGGCGGACCTCGACGACTACTACCTGCAGACGTACGCGCGGGAGGTGTGTGAGAGAGTGAGTTACCGTATCCTTCGCATATTGATAAGTCTAGACTAAGGATACGACTAGTAGAGACAAACTTATACCACCACCACTTATTCCCATCAGTTTGAAAGTCATAGTGACGGTTCTTCCATTTTTAATGTGTCGGATAGACTCGGTAAAGGTAAATCAAATTCGGCTTATTCCAGCTCCCGCGCGGACTCGTGCAGGTGGAGGAAGGCAAGTTCGTCGCGGGAGAGGGACTGAAGGAGTACATCTCCCTCTTCAAGGTACAATTTCGGGTATTCCGATAGTGCTTTCTCCATTCTCCATTACCTCTGTGAATTGCTATTGGGATTAGCTTTTAATAGTAAGAGTACATAATCCTTGTGAGGTTCTCTAATAGTATTTTTTTCTGGAATCGTCATAGTGCTATCAAATTGTTGCCTTTTTTCTCACAATTCCGTATGACTCCTTTGGTTCTTTGCATTTTAAAGGAGGAGTAAACCCATGGTTTTCGTAGGTATTCTGACGATGTGGGCGTATTCGTATGGTGAATACGAAGAGAAGCTGTAAATTTGAAAGCTCTAGCTCAAATCTGGGCCGAGCTGCGCGCGTTCAAAGTTTCTACAGGGCTCAGGGAAAATCAAGATGCGCGGTGCAAACTGAGGACAGGGGGAAGCGGGCGCTCACACTCTTTCGCCCTCGCCTCCCCCAACCGGCGATGGCCGAGTGGTAGTGCGCTGGCTCTCACGCGCAAGCGCTCTATGCGCGGGCCAGTTCGATCCCCCTCGCATGCATATTGTTTTGCCAGATTTTTTCCAGCGTCTAATCACTTTCATGAAGCATTTCATAACATTCTAACACAGGCATGATCAATAACTGCAAAAAAACATCAACACAATCAATCTACAGTATACTCTACCGTAAATTTGTGTATCATAAATTGAACATATTATTAAAATGTGCAAAAATTTGTTTAGTTTGTCCCCTACACTGCTGGAAGTCCACTCCATTAATGAATGCAGCATCAAACGTAGAAGAGAAGAAGTATAAGGGCTTGGAAGGCAGAAACTCGCGATTTGAATTTGGGGGTCTCAAAAAGTTGTCGATTGCGAAATGCGCCATCGTTGAGGAGCACGACGCGGTTCAGAAGGCGCGCCTCACTAATGGCTGACAAGTCTTTTTCATTGGTTTTCTATTACCTTTTCAAATTGTTTTAATGCTTTATTTGTTATTATTTTTTCATTCAATGTGATCTTTGATCTACGCTCGTTAATTTTATAGGAATGGACCACCTTCCCGACCCTGAATTCGCCCAGAAAATCCTGGCCAAGATGAAGAAACTGGACGCAAAGGACCAGCAACTGTTCTCTGCTCGAGTAGATCTGGAAGAGACCGCGACGTGCAATTGCACCCGATGTCCTTCCCGTGATCTACTTGAGCAGTTCGACTACTGCTGTCATTCCTTGTTCCATCATCCTCTCAACAAGAAGGGACAGCTACTGAGAGAGGGACTCAAGGCGAAACTGAAGAAACCTGACTCCCCTTGCATCACACTCAATCCTCTCTTCACGGAATTCCTTCTCTCGGATACGGTAAGTCCATTCTAACAAAGGCACAATCAGTAACTGCAAAAAATCAACAACAAAATCATTGTACAGCTTACTTTTCCGGCTGATTATTCATATTTCAGGCCACTGAGGCATCTCTCGCCCTTCACAACTACCAGAAGGGCATCGAAGAACCAGATGATAACAGGTTAGTTCATATTCATATATGACTGCTTTATTACAATAATAAGAACACTGCTCGTATCACGATCGAATGATGATGAACCCTATCCTAGTGCCGTAGACTTGCAATATCCGTGCAATGAATAGTTGAAGAAACATAAATTCAACAGGTCCAAACGACATGCCTGTTATCGAGTAATTGTCGCTACCCTCATGGGACCACTCGGGAAAGGGATTCGAATTCGACTCCCCGCTTGTGTAATCGATCAAGTACGCAAAAAGTGGCCGAGTGCGACATACACCGGATTCATCCCGAGCGAGTATATCGATGACTGATAGTGCACCTATTCCCGATAAAAACTTTGTTAATCATTAATGTGGCTAATAATGAGTGAACTACCTCATCATGTTATTCTCATGATTGATCTACCTTAGTTAGCCTACTTCTTCCGTACTATAATCCTATCTCTCACAGATGCAGAGAACGTGTGTGGTATGTTTTGAGAGGAAGTTTCAGAAGGAGATGCGCACTTTCACCCAAGCGAGAGACAAGCAGGAGAAATGGGTGAATGGTGTATGCCAAACAGCGGAACAGAAGGAAGAATTGTACCGGAGACTAGACGCTACTGTCATCTCCTACATCTGCGAAAGTCACTTTCCTCCTTCCGCTTTCGTCAATCCTACCCCATATTCTCGTGTTCTCCTTTCCACGGCTGTCCCTCAATATGTGGTAAGCAACAATTTATTTGAAAGAACTTTTTATTATGGATAAAAACATTACTATTTATATGAAACTAATAATATGCAATCCCTAGGTTCCATCTACCTTACCTCCATCTACACTCCTCTTACCTACCACACGCCCCTTTCCCTCTTCTTTTCTTCACTCGATGGGAGATACTCCTCCTTCTTCTCCCTTCCTTCCTCCTAGTTCTTCCTTCATTCGTCCTCCTCCGAGAATCCGCCCTGCAGAGGTATTATTTATGATTTAATTCTATTTTTTTTTCAAATACAATGAAGTGATCGCTGGAAAACATTTGATTATAGTGAAATTATTATTTTAGGATATCAAGAAGGACCCCAACTATCAACCACCCACTCCTGAAATAAGGAACCTCTCCGATAGCAAGTACATGGTCGTCTCTAAAGACTCCCTTCTCAAGCTACTTCATGTCTGCCCCAACTGCTTGCACGGCAACAACAACCTCTCCTTCCGTATGGAAGGATTGGCGTTCACTTGCTATCGCGACTGCAACGTATGCCACCACAAGTCGGAGTGGAAGAACAGTGATGTTCTCCACACTGCTAAGTGTTCAAGTCGTGAGCGGCTAACGGAGATCAATGTGGACACCGTAACGGGAGCGATCATCACCTCAATTGGAGCCAGTGTGAGTTCTGAATTATGGATATATAGATGGTCGAAAAAAAGGAAAACTGACAATGAGGGAAATTTATTTAGGAAATTATTCTGCGAAATTTCAGAAGCTACGCCAAGTTCTTCTCATGAGCGGAATCACTCCCCTTTCTCATGTGACATTCCATCAAATCAAGAAATTCTATGTTTCACCGGCAATCGATCAATACTTCCAAAAATCTCAAGGAGCGATCGTTGACTCTCTACGATCTACTATTGAGCAGGTTGGCCAATTTAATACAAAACGTAAAATAGATCATTTCGAGGGGTCGAAGATCCACATCTGTGGCGATGGATCATTTGATAGTCGCGGGTATTCTGCTTCGTGGTGCCGATATTTTCTCCTTAATGCCGAGTCTGGAGAAGTACTACATCACATCATCGTGCACAAAACGGATACGGGGAGTTCTGGAACTATGGAGGTTAGTGATTCGTGCATTTTCCATAGGAAAAACAAGAAAATGTCAGGTTGCGGCGTTAGAACAGGGACTGCGCGAGCTCGCACTAATGATAGGAGGTGTAGAGGGAATTGCGAGTGTCGTGACGGACAGGCATTCTGCAGTCACGAAGATGATGAGAAATAAGTTCCCAGGGATCGATCATTTCTTCGATCCCTGGCATTTTCTCAGGAACATAACACTCACTCTCCTTAAAGTAAGTCGATCTAGATTACAGTACTAGTATACTAAATTGTAGATCTGCAAAGCTAACTACATGGCTGTGGTTAGAGCTTGGGTGAAGGTTATCATTAATCGATGCTACGATGCTGTGATAAGTGCCCAGGGCAATGGAGAGGTAGCGCAGGAGAAGTTCCGAGCAATCCAACTGTGTATGGCAAATAAACACGATTTCTCACAGGTTAACTATTCAATGCAGCACAAACCCACCTCCCTATTGCACTTACAGGACTCGTCGTTCAAGCACATCAAAGGCTGCTCGCACGGCCCCCCTACCGCAGCTTTTGATAAATGTTTCATTTCTCACGGAGGTCGGATCTACAAGCGCCTGGAGAAGCAGGTATTATCGATTTAATTACTCTCTCTCTCTCTCTATCCCATTCAGGTGTTCACTGTTCGCAACATTGAGGACATCAAGAGCGTTTCGTGGCTCCTTCAAACCTCTCCATGTGAATCGATAAACGCTTTGGCTTGGAGATATGCCTCAAAAGAATTATACTTTACACGGTAAGGGCTCTCTCCATCGAAAATATTAGGGCAATAATTGGTTTTATTATAGAGATGGACACGAGATGCGAACCAAGTTAACAATGATTCATTGGAATCATTTGAAGGAGACTGCTGCGAATGGGACGCGACCTTTGGTATATGCGAAACATTGCGTACAATTTAAAAATAAATAAATATTTCACAGGTCGGGAAAAAATCCTACACCAATCCAACCCATAAGAAGATTGTTTGGAGGAATGTACGTAATACTGCAAGTCATGAATGGCGAAAGACCATCAAGGATTTGACCTACCAGGTGATTTAAATTTATCAAAAACGAATTAATTAAAATATTCCCCCAAGGTTCGCGCTAACCTGCTCGAGCCCCCCACCACTACTCAGAAGAAGAGAAAGGCGTTCCTTCTCCAGCAACAGGTTAACCAGGGTCATTTGTGTAATTATTAATAAATTTAAAGAGAGAGTGGGAGAGACGTACCCGCCCTTCGGTCCCATCTTCGGCCGATCCCAACTTGGAATCCGAAGAGAGCGACGAGGAGGACGAGGACGATGCCATCCTGTGCCCGTCCCCCACTCCCCAGCAGCAGCTTCTCGCCCTCGTTGACGACGAACACCTGGAACAGACTGATGTGGAGGATGAAGAGGATGAAGAGGAAGAAGATGAGGAATAAACGAAGAAAAATGATATGTTTATAGTGATTTATTAGCGAGTGCTTATTAGCCTCTTAAAATTGTTTATTCCAGAGAATATATAGGAGAGAGCTTATTAGCCTCACAGATTATCTATTGGTAGAATTAAACAGATATCACAAATATATTGTTTTTGTTGGCAATTGATAAATTATTGTTGTTTTTGCGCAAACAAAATCACGGACAAGAATGTTTTAGAAAAGAAAGCACAGAAATGACAGATCACCTTAATTCGCCGAATAGGGGAAGCACGTGACGGATGTTCTTGACGTTTCCGTAATCGATGTTGGGCATCAGCAATCGAATACCCTCGAATCAAAAAATAAATAAACAAAAATAATAAAGTCATTAATTACAACGTAATGTATAGAAAACTCACTCGATGAGACTCTTCGCTTTGTCCTCTCTTCCTCTCAATTCAACCATCACGAGCTTGAGAGCATCATTCTCACGAGTAGATTCACTGGAACAGAACTTCAAAATCAAGTGAATATTCACAAATAACTTTTAATCTAACCTCCTTTGCACGTCCTTCTCTGGTTCCTTGATAGATCTATCGAGTATTTCAACATTGGAGTCTGAAATAAATCAATTGAGTTTTATTTACAGCACATCACGACATAAAATTTTTAAAAATACCGAGTAGATTCTTCCCACGATATTTGGCTTCGGCGGCTGCGTGTCGCTGAATTTTTATATTTAAAAAAATGAGCAAGAAATTAGTAGCCTTGAAAAAATTTCAGTGAAGATACACTCAAACCTTAATATCAGCCACCTTTAACTTCTGTTCAAACTCGAAATCGTCGGAGGAATAAGTAGAACAATCAGCGGAGAATGGGGAGGGGTTGACTGAAAGGTATGAGCGGATTTTGAAAGAATCGAGGAAACAAATTACCTCTATCTTCGTAATCTTCTCAATCAGCCGATCACTGGCTGTCGATCAATCCTCATTCTAAAATAACAAATCGTTTACTTTTGCAGGGCCCTAATGGTTAGCCAAGGGGGGTGGAGAGCAAGCCAATCCGCTTTCAAATTATGAAAATGAAAAAATTTGTAGTGAATTCTGACCGTTCTCCTTAAACCTCCGCGAATACGTCCGGCTCTGCGAGCAGCGATGAAACCGACCTGGAATAGAAGAATATTTTAAAAAATAAAACAAAATCAGCAAATTTATTCAGGGGCATTCGAAGAAAATATAAATATCTTGGCAAAGAATCCGAGTATAAATACATAATAATAGGTGACAAGTATCCCTATTATCCACGCGTTCAAAAATCGTAAACTCGCCTTAACCGGGGCAAGCCGATCGGGAGACGATGGAAGGGTGTCCGATATGCTGGTGGTTACCTCCTCGACGGGGATTCTCAACGGAGTCTGCAAGAACGGCAGTACAATACTTATATTATTAAAAAGTTAAAGTTTACACTCACTTATGAGAGCGCGGTCGGCGACTGGGCGATCTTCGTGTCTCCAGGAGGAAGACGGGCGCGGGTCTTCTTGGTGTCGGGGTTGTGCGCGATGACGGTGGCATCTGGCCTTAAATTTAAATAATATTAATCATCAAATAGCAATAATAGCATACATAACAATTAATAAATTCGGTTGAAATGTATGGAAAACAAGTGGCAATCGTGAAACCTCCAGACATTGACGGATGAACAATCTAATTTATCAACGAATTGAATTGAAATTCGGCGATTATTATAAACAGCGAACATGAACGACGTTTATACTATAATGTTCAATGGGTCGCAGCTGTTTTCACGCTTATTAAACAGAAACGCTTCTGCCAATGCCATTTAAGCGTCGAAACAGCAATCAAAGCGTCCAAACAGCAAGTGGCACAATTTTGCATTAGACTATTCGATAATTCTAGCTCACTCATGTGTTTATTAGTCGATGATTCTAACGAAGTACAAGTAGACGCGCACGAATAAACAATTAAAATAACAAAAACACGTTGAATAAACCATGAAAGCAACAACGAAAAATAAACCTCTGCCTCGGGCGGAAGAGATACCGTAACACGAAATTTCTGAAGAAAATGAAAAAATTGAAAAACTATCACGGACTGAAATTACAGTACTTTTGCGTGATTGCTGGAAGCTTTCGCTGCGTGAGCCTATGACCTTCTTCCTCCTTTAATAGAGATGGTGGTTCAAATATGAACTTTACAGGCCATCTACACCGTGGAGCTGCTGGTACTACTCGACGGGAGGGAGGATGGAGTAGATGAGAAGGTATGCATTCTTCTTTTCTTTCCGATTTTTTTAGCGCCAGCTTACAATTGGTTCCGCTTGAGTCGGGATATCAAGTGGGCGGCACTTGTGGGCATACAACAGTGAATGAAAAATGTACTAGGAGCTCGCGGCCGAGCTGGGGATCACCTCGCTGGCGGGATTCCTCTCCTTGGATTCGCCCCACTACTCCGCCTTCTTTGTGGAGAAAAAGAAAGGAAGTGAGTTCGAAAAGGATTAGAAGGGATGGAAGAAGGGAATGTTGTGTTCAAATCTGAAAATTTCCTTTTCAGACGTCTACATCTCTCGAAGAGTATGAAGATCAATATAAGAAGCTTCTCTCCCCATTTCCCCCCTTGTAATTATCCCCCGATTGTCCACCACGTAAATACCGCGAAGAAGACTGTTCGATAAAGAAGCTGTAATATAATTTGAATTGTTTCATCAATTACAACTTTGCAACATCAATTACTCACTTTCCGAAAATCGACAAAAAGGAACGGAGAGTAGGAGCGGCAGATGGGTATATTTGTAGAACATATCAGATTGACGATTGTATGTAATGGACGAATCAAATTCGGGAAATCTTATTGAAAGAAGTCTCTTACCTCAGTTTTCATTTTTATTTGACATTTTTCATATTATTGCATCCATCTTCTCATTATGCTATTGTGCGAAGTGATCAAGAGATAATATTTCATAAGTGATGCAGAACAACTTATCATTACACCGAACATAACATTTTACAGGTATTCTTTCGAATCTCACAAATCTCTTGAATCATCTCACCATTTGCACTCTACGTGCATAAATATTTCATTATTTCCTCATTTATACACTAATCAATCTTCTTTTCTTATCCTCCTTCTCCATCCCCCTCCTTTTTCCTCTTCTCCTCCTCCTCCCCTCACTCTTCGCTCCTTCGCTTCATTCCGAGTGGTCGGCTGACGATGTCCGACTCTCCTATAAAGTCGCCCGTGTCTCCCGTAGTAGCCGTACCGAGGAAGAAGCACTCCAACGATGACAAAACGTGAGCGATTACGGTATCGGTAGAACTGTAGATTACGGTAGACAGACTGTGGTGATCGATCGCGTCGGGTTACTGTAGATGTTATTGACAGATAGATTACGGTTGATATCGAGCACACGATCGATTTGTAAGCGGAACTTTGTTTAGGGACGTGACGAGAGAAATTACTGCAATCATTGTAGGCCTGCGGAAGAAACCTTCACTGGTGGTGGAGAAACGGAGCCGAATGTGAAGGAAGAGAAGAAAGATGAGAAGAAGGTGGATAAATCGGAAGATAAGAAGAAGGAGAAGAGCTTGTCCAAGGAGAAAGCCCTCGAGTCAGTAGGATGTTGATATAATCAGTAAAATAATTAATATTTAATTAATAATTAATAATTTTCAAAAATTGCAGTGGAGCAACGAAGACGGATCAATTTCGAAAGTCACTGTTCAAGTTGGTCGAAGACCTGCAAGCACTCAAGTACGCCAAGGAATACGTGAGTTGATCTTTGATCTTTGAACTTTGATCTTGGAGCTTTGATCATGCCCTAGTTACAGTATGCTGGTTACTGTATCCCCTACCGTATACAGTATCCTCTGCAGAGTTATCTACCGTCCCTTACTACCGTACCCGCATCCAATTCCAGTTCCCGTTCTCCTACAAGGGCGTCGTGCGCGTGCTCGTCGAGGTCAAGGAGATCTTCAAGAAGGTTGGGTGATCTTTGATCTTTGATCTCTCCTCGTTTCGCACGCTCTCTCGTTCTGTCGGACTGGCTAGAGATCGTGTAAAACGAAGAGATTTGCAATTCTGATCTTTGATCTATGACTCGATTTTCGAAAAAAAGCAAATATTATTCCAGGAACCGGTGATGGTCGAGTGCAGGCTGCCGATTGTCGTCGTGGGAGATATTCACGGACAGGTACGGTAGGGTTACGGTAAGATGCGGTAGTGTACTGTAGGGCTACGGTGGGGTACGGTATCTCATGGCGGTATCGATTGCAGTTTCCCGACCTGCAGCGAGTGTTCACGATCTTCTCGGACAAGGAGCGCATCGGCTGCTTCAACCAACGATTCGTCTTCCTCGGAGATTACGTCGATAGGTGAGTGATAGGTAGATTGGAGACAAACCGCAGCCGTAAATTGATTTCCAATAGTCTGGGTACGGTGGCGATGAGGTAGTGAGTGCATTGGAGATTACATTGACATCTGAATGATTTATTCTGGATGCGGTGCATTGGTATTATTCTTTCTGTTAGTGTCAACAAAGCAAAATCAAAAATAACTGAATACAATAGCAGTACTGGGCCCATGATTGGAGAGACTCTGTATGCACAATGAAGTATCTACAATATCACTCCGGTGGTTACGGTACCTCAATCGATCTCTCCTCAGAGGCAAGCAATCCCTCGAGTGCATCATGCTCGTCTTCGTGCTCAAGATTCTCTTCCCGGGCGAGGTTCGTTAATTAATAATTAATATGATCACTAATTAGCGAATTACTAATTAATTTCAGTTCATTCTCCTCCGTGGCAACCACGAGATGCGCGTGATCAACATGGCCTACGGCTTCCTCGCTGAGTTGGAGGAGCGATTCGAGAGAGTAAGAGAAGTAGCGACCATCGAGAACTGGCGCATTCGAGCTGAGCTGAGATAGTTTGTGCAAAATGAAGAAAGGCTGTTGGAGAATTCGTCTCTTTATTGCTCAGTGCTGTGGGGAAATAAAGAAACTGTGATCCGAGATCTTGCGCTTAATTTATTTATTTGTTTCGAAAAACAATATCTTCATTCATAGTTATTGGGAGTGACTAGATCACGCGGCAAAGTTGGTCCGAAGAAGAGATTAGGCCCTCCGGACTGAATTGGACTGTAATATAACCGCTGGCCTAGCAGTGGCTCCCCACAGGACACCAGTGCCTAGATTAGCGGGGTCACCTTTGCCTTACCTTTACAATATCGCCATCTCATTTTCTCAATTGCAGAAGAAGGCGCGCGAGCTGTTCCAGTTCTTCAACCAGGTCTTCGGCTTCATGCCGCTCTGCTGCATCGCAGGTGATGATGGGGAATTAAAGAAGGCGTCCCACGAGGTTATATGATGGGCTCCCACCACGAATGACGTGCAGAAGCAATGAAAATACTGTAAGGAAGAGGGTGAGAGAGCGAGAGAGTCAGACAAACAGAGTGCTCCCTCGTCACCTCTCCCTTCCCTTCTCCCTCTTCCCCCCTTCCCTTTGCACCGCGCATCTTGATTTTCCCTGCATTATCGGGAAACTTTGCGCGCGCATAGCTCGCTTCAAAGTTGAGCTTGAGACATCAAATTTTGGATTTGCATTATGATTCAAGGGATAAACATGGCTACGCTTCCAGATTGTCTACGGAAAAACTCGAGGGACGGCTTCTTTAAAGAAGGAGTAGCCCGAATTGTCGAATACTTTTTTTAAAAAATTACCATTTTTTTCGAAAATAATATTTAAGGCGACACGATCCTGTGCATGCACGGCGGCATCTGTCCCGAGATGACGAGTAGAGAGGTGTTCAAGTCGGTGAGTGGACGTTTGATCTGTTTCGAAAGTGAAATAATCCACGCGAAAATCAACAATATCATGAAAAACGCGATAGGAATTAACACATTCTTCGCAGATTCCGAAGCCGCTGATGGCCTCGGGCGATCATCCAATCGCCGAATCGCTGCTGTGGGCCGATCCGATGTATGGGGAGCCGAGGTGAGCTTCATTTTTGGTTAGTGTACGAAATATGTTTTGGCATTTAAAGATGCCGTCCCACGAGTTTTTTCGCAGACAATCTGGAAGCGTAGCCATGTTTATCCCTTGAATCCTAGTGCAAATCCAAAATTTGAAGTCTCTAGCGCAACTTTGAAGCGAGCTATGCGCGCGCACAGTTTTCCAATAATGCAGGAAAAATCAAGATGCGCGGTGCAAAGGGAAGGGGGGGGGGGAGAGGGAGAAGGGAAGGGAGAGGGGAGGAGGGAGCACTCTGTTTGTCTGACTCTCTCGCTCTCTCACCCACTTCCTTACAGTATTTTCATTGTTTCTGCACGTCATTCGTGGTGGGAGCCCATCATATAACCTCGTGGGACGCCTTCTTTAAAAAAATATAAATAATAACAGTGACAATAATTCAGAGCTCGTCCGAACGCCATTCGCGGTCTCGCCGTGCACTTTGGCGAGCCGCTCGTCGATGAAATCTGCGAGAATCTCAGAGTGAAGCTCATCGTCAGAGGGCATCAGGTGAGATCAAGGCACTCCTGCACTTTCCCGGACATTGACAGTCATTACCCTCCTCCATAGCCGCCCCGAAGCCTTCGAAAATGCATCTAAAATTCGCACATTTGTTCGGAAAACATTTGTTCAAGTGGTAGTGCGCTTGGGTGAAGGATATTCGATTGTATGTAGTAGAAAAGTGAAGATTATTGCCGCCTGTTAGCGAAAAAAACTATCGCAGATCACTTGAAAACGATTTCATTAAATTAATCGCAGATGATGATGAACGGCTTCAAGTTCTTCAACGGCCACAAGCTCGTCACCGTCTTCACCGCCTCCCACTACTACCCGGATAAGGTACCGTAGTCCTACCGTACCCTGACAATTGATCTACCGTATTCTGGTCCTATCGTAGTCCTACCTCCCTCTAGTCTCCCACTACTACCCGGATAAGGTTTCCGGACCGACCGTACCCTGATAATGGATCTTCCGTATCCTAATCTTACCTATGACGGTCCATCCTACCAACTATCCTCGCTTACTGACTAACCTACCAATACCCTGCCCTCTCCGGGTGATATTCAGTACCCCTACCGTAACCTTACCATAACCTACCATAACCTACCGTAACCCCACCGTCAGCTCAACCACGGCGCAGTGATGGTCGTCGATGCGACGGGCCGCTGCGGCTTCCGCATAATCGCACCCGCCGGGGGCGTTGTTGGAGGTAGGTGAAGGGATTAGAGATCAAAGATCAAAGATCAGAGATCAAGTTCCAGTAGATGGTGACGTGGCTATTCATAGTTTTGAATTTGGGCTCGAAGGAGTAGTGGCGATGGAAGAGATCAAAGATCAATCCGAGAGATCAGAGATCAAAGATCAGCCTTGCAGAGAAGGTGTTCCGCGGGGAGCACGAGAAGGCGAACCTGCACGACAACGGCTACCAGACGAACCCGGACATCGTCAGAGCGGTGAGTCTGCGCTCTCTCCATTCCGCATGCTCTCTCGATCTGTCTAGCCGGCGAGGGTGCGTGTGAGGCGTCTATCGGTACGATGGTCTACTAGAAGGGGCTAGGAGCTCTCGTGTTTACGATATTGTAAAAACATAGCCAATTATCGAAGAAAATATAGAACGAAGAAAAAAAGAAGAATGTAGCTTTAAAAATAATATGAGTAAAAGTTTTTGGTTCATTGCAGCAACTGATGGAGCGTGCTCGTCGTGAGGCCTCTCGCAGAAGGAAGGAGGGCAAGGGAGGCAGGGCGAGAGAGAAGGAGTGAACAGGGTGAGAAGGGGAAATCGGAACCACTCTTGATGATTATTATCCTATACTTGGAAAGAATTCATGAATTGCACGTTATTGAAAATGGAGGAGGCGGATGATCTGACTTTCTAGATTAGCCCTCACTGAATTCTTGCAGGCACATTCCAATCGTAGTCAGAAGAAGAGAATCTGATCAATCTTCGCAACAATAAACTAGCTTTATTAATTCCTGAATTGTTAACAGCGTATCAAACGTGCAATGTACCGCCCCTCACAATTCGGATCACAAACGAGATAATTTATTTATTTGGGAGAAAGAATTGATACAGTGAAAAGGGCAGTGGAACGCTCTGTGAATAGTTTACAAGAAGCGACAAGAACGATGAAATTGAAATAAAAAGAACTAGGAATGAAGAATTTTTTACAGAGTCTCTAAAAGGGAAGTTTTATTAATTTCCTTTTAATGATTTCACCGATGGTGCTCTTTCGTTCTCGCAGGAACGGCACAAATAGAATAGAAATATACTAGGAACGGAGTAATAATTAATTTCAAAACATTTACAAAGAAGCTCCATTAATATCCTCTAGATAACTCTAACCGATTGAGTTTTTGGCGCGTCGTCTGCAGAAGATAATTGGGCAGCGACTGTATTATTATCCGACACGGTCATGAACAGCGCTTTCGGTCCTGAATTGAAAGGGATTGTTGAGAAGGATTCAAATCATGGTTCTTCACAAACCGTGCCGCCAAAACATCTTTCTATTATGACCACTAGCGAAGAAGTATACGTAATGAGTCTGCCCGTATGTCACAGCACCAGGCAATGCCTAGAGATGCGTTTTGATTAAACTATTCTTGGTATGACGTTGTTACAGCGAAGGTCGTGACTATCTGTTGGTTGACTCCGAAAACCTCCGAAAACCAACTTCGGAAAGTAATGAATACAAGGGCGAGGATCCTAAAAAAAGTATTTTTAAAATCTTATTTTCTTGCACTTACCAGGAAAATACGTATACGAAAGCTAGAACGGATGATGAATAGATAACTCGACGATAAAAAGCTTTGTTAAGTGCAGAATCTGGAAAAGTAGATCATGTTTAACTGTAAAATGGAATGAACACTTACTTTTACTGCGAAGCAGTATAATCACTACAATTACGTACTCACCAAACACGATTCCGCCAATTGCCATTAGAAACTGAAGCTAGCACTTTTTTTTATAATATCGCAATTGTATAATGCGCAGTGACAATTCAAAGCCTACATATGATGCCATCAGAGAGGCTTCCGCAACCATTGCCGTTGTTGGCATGCATATTTGAACAAGTAGATCGCTGGATGCTGTCCATGCGAGATAGCAGAGATATGCAGAAAAGAGAGAGGAGCAGACCACAGGGATACAAAACCACCACAGTTTGAGCCGTTGAAAGCTAAATTATTAATGAATAATGCAACAAAGTGCGACTATAACAACTTCGAGACCCACACGGGTAAATCACTCACAACAATGGAAACAGGATGAGAACAATTAGGTTTGTTCCAAGGCAGGCATTCAGAACTGCCTGATCCATTGAAAGTATTGCGAAAATCGCTCCAAATGGTCGAAGACAGAATAAACGAGTAATAGAGGCTCCCGCGAAAATTCTGATGGTATATTTCTATAGCGAGTTCTATCCAGTTCACTTTCGGGTGCTCATAAAGGAAAAAAATGCCAATATCTCAAAAGCGTTAAAAATTGTTGACGATTCACCTGATCATATCGCATATTTGAATCACATTGAGAGGAGTGTGCATAACAGCCATGAGAATGAGAAGTCTCTCTGTTGGAATGAAAAAGTGACAATCGTCGGGTTGAAACCTTCTTACTGTATAAGTTTTCCTCTTTTCGGTTGATGAAGATGAACCGTAAATTGCCAGCGAGGCCAACCAGTGCGACTATGAGAGTCAGAATGGTCACAACGAAAAAGGCAGTGGGTATTTCGGCCATTTCTGAAAAGTCATTGGTGAATTTATAAATGCAAGAATAAAAAAGATTGACATTCAAATCAGAAAGGAATAACAGACAAAGAGAAGTAAATTGGAAGAGTCATTGCTCAGTCACACTTGAAAACAGATTCATGTAATGAGAAAGATGGGCGGAGCTTCGTATCCAGGAATAACCTCGAGACTCCGAGGATGAAGAGGAAGACCTCTCAAATCAGCACTTGAAAGATCAGTCTCAACGAAGTGAATCTCGCACTCTGGTCTAGATGAACTTAGAGATCTGTTGTAGAAGAGCATCAGGTCAACTATGAATGGCGTCTCCATCTCACAAGGAAGCGCATCAACTCCCATCAATACATTGTTAACCCACAGAAGAAGAAGTGAATACATCGTCATCAAGATCCATCGGATCTCGTGGAAATGACATGGATGTCCGCAGCTTCTCTTGTTCTTACGAGACATCGTACCAATTGTACACGATGCACAGTTGATGAAACGCGATTGTCGAGTAGTTCTACGAAGGAATTCAGAAGATTTGAACACCTTCGGGAGTGATATACATCTTCTTCAACATCCATCGGATCTCGTGGAAATGACATGGATGTCCGCAGCTTCTCTTGTTCTTACGAGACATCGTACCAATTGTACACGATGCACAGTTGATGAAACGCGATTGTCGAGTAGTTCTACGAAGGAATTCAGAAGATTTGAACACCTTCGGGAGTGATATACATCTTCTTCAACATCCATCGGATCTCATGGAAATGGCATGGATGCCCGCACCTTCTCTTGTTCTTACGAGACATCGTACCAACTTTACAGGATGCACAGTTGATGAGACGCGATTGTCGAGTATTCCTACGTAGGAATTCAGAAGATTCGAACACCTTCGGGAGTGATATACATCTTCTTTAACATCCATCGGATCTCATGGAAATGGCATGGATGTCCGCACCTCTCTTGTTCTTACGAGACATCGTATCAACTGTACATGATGCACAGTTGATGAGACGCGATTGTCGAGTAGTTCTACGAAGGAATTCAGAAGATTCGAACACCTTCGGGAATGATATACATCATCTTCAAGATCCATCGGATCTCGTGGAAATGACATGGATGTCCGCACCTTCTCTTGTTCTTACGAGACATCGTATCAACTGTACATGATGCACAGTTGATGAGACGCGATTGTCGAGTAGTTCTACGAAGGAATTCAGAAGATTCGAACACCTTCGGGAGTGATATACATCATCTTCAAGATCCATCGGATCTCGTGGAAATGACATGGATGTCCGCACCTTCTCTTGTTCTTACGAGACATCGTATCAACTGTACACGACGCACAGTTGATGAGACGCGATTGTCGAGTAGTTCTACGAAGGAATTCAGAAGATTTGAACACCTTCGGGAGTGATATACATCTTCTTCAACATCCAGCGGATCTCGTGGAAATAACATGGATGTCCGCAGCTTCTCTTGTTCTTACGAGACATCGTATCAACTGTACACGATGCACAGTTGATGAGACGCGATTGTCGAGTATTCCTACGTAGGAATTCAGAAGATTCGAACACCTTCGGGAGTGATATACATCTTCTTTAACACCCAGCGGATCTCATGGAAATGGCATGGATGTCCGCACCTTCTCTTGTTCTTACGAGACATCGTACCAACTTTACAGGATGCACAGTTGATGAGACGCGATTGTCGAGTAGTTCTACGAAGGAATTCAGAAGATTCGAACACCTTCGGGAGTGATATACATCTTCTTCAACATCCATCGGATCTCATGGAAATGGCATGGATGTCCGCAGGTTCTCTTGTTCTTACGAGAGATCGTATCATCTATACATGATGCACAGTTGATGAAACGCGATTGTCGAGTAGTTTCACGATGGAATTCAGAAGATTCGAACACCTTCGGGAATGATATACATCATCTTCAAGATCCATCGGATCTCGTGGAAATGACATGAATGTCCGCACCTTCTCTTGTTCTTACGAGACATCGTATCAACTTTACACGATGCACAGTTGATGAGACGCGATTGTCGAGTATTTCTACGATGGAATTCAGAAGATTCGAACACCTTCGGGAGTGATATACATCTTCTTCAAGATCCATCGGATTTCGTGGAAATGACATGGATGTCCGCAGCTTCTCTTGTTCTTACGAGACA